>PITA01033784.1:0-12340 GCA_004023965.1 Spilogale gracilis | reverse complement strand
AGGGGGAGTCTCAAGCAGAGCCCACACTGAGCTTAGAGCCCGACACGGGGCTCGAGCTCACGACTCTGAGATCATGACCTGAGCTGAGACCCAGACGTAGCCACCCAGGCGCCCCCTCCCTATTTCGTTTTTAAAGAGTACAGTTTGGCCCCGCAAAAGCGACAGAGGGAAGGCTCCTTCAGAATAGAGGCCAGTCCCTCCCCCGGGGGGTCCATGGCGGCCTCGTGCACACACACGCACCCTCTGTTCCCGGGCTGGTGGGACCTCCGGGCCCTCTGGTTTCTGGGGGCCGCGGGAGGCAGCCTGGCTGTGGGTGAATGTGCTCTCTCTGCAGGGACCCCGAGTTTGTCTTCTATGACCAGCTGAAGCAGGTGATGAATGCCTACAGGTGAGTGGTGCGGCTGGGTCACGGCCCAGGGCCTGTGGTCCCGAGACGGCCCCCCCCAACCTTTCCATCCCCGCCTTCCCCTCAGGGTCAAGCCTGCCATCTTCGACTTGCTCTTGGCCGTCTGCATCGGTGCCTACCTCGGGATGGCCTACACGGCAGTCCAGGTAAGCATGTGCAGGCTCAGGTGGGAGGCAAGGGCCCCTGTGGGGGGGGTCCACCGGGCCAGGTGAGTCGTCCCATCCCCCCCCCCCCGTGGCGCTTGGGCCTTCCTCGCGGCGGCTGTGCCCCCGACCTCATGGGAGCCCTCCCGCTGCCCCCAGCACTTCGACCTCCTGTACAAGACAGTTCAGAGACTGCTCGTAAAGGCCAAGACGCAGTGACGGCGCCCTCCTCCAGCGCCGTGAGTCCCTGCCCGCCGCCCCTCCCTGCTCCGCGGGCAGGGCTCCACCCCGGGCTCAGCAGCCGAGACCCTGAATTACAGAGCTTTTCTGTGTTGCTCTTGAGGACTTGGGGGATTCTTTCTCTTTTTTGTCCTTTGAAATCCCTCTGAGGAGCATTTTTTGGAGGGCCCGGGGCCAGGCCTTGGACTTGGGGACAAGTCTGACAATGAGTCCCCAGCCCTGGAGGCGGCTGCGGGATGGCCGAGGAGACGCCCCTGGCATGGCCGGCCTCCGCGTCCTCCTGGGCCACGATGCTGAGCAGGGACTACAGGCTGAGGGGCAGGGGGCCGCCTTCGCTGGCCCCGAGTCTGCCCGCCACAGCGCCCTGTCGCCCCTCTGGTGACTCGGGTGCTCTTCCTCCTGTCTGAAGAAGGGTCCCCAGGTTCTGGCCCCTCCCTCAAAAGCCTTGTGTCCCCCCATGCTGGCCGGGGCCGAGGGCAGCGGCTTCAGGGTGTGGCCTTGGAATGAGTCTCCTTCGAGCCCAGTGGACGATGGTGCCCTGAGGACCCGCGGCCTCCCCAGCCCGGCTCCCTGCGCCCCTCGCCTTCACATGTCTCACCGCCTGCTCCCCCCTCCCTGCTGTGCTCCCGGGAGGAACCTGGGTGCCTTCAGAGCCCCTGGGGCAGGAGGCAGCCATGGAGGAGAGAGGAGACCTGTTACTCCTCTGCCCCTTATCTCGGGCTCGTTGGGCCTCCGTTTCCCCATCTGTAGAAAGGAGGGTGTTTTGGGGGCCCCTGGAGCCCCCGTGTCCCAGGAGGGCGTCGAGGGAGAGTGTGTGCTGGAGAAGATGCAGCCGTGGGCCCCACAGGGCTGCCCCTCCCGGGACCTGGGACCTGGGGAGGAAGGTCCAGTCCTGAACCCCACAAATCAGGCTCCCTGGAAGGGAAGCGGTGCAGAGGGGGCATCTAGTGCTGCTGAGACTGATCTCAGGGAGACCCAGGCGAACCGATTCATTAGCAATATAATCAGTTAGGTGGTCTGGGCTGGGGAGGGGGTCGGGGTGAGGGAGGGGGCTCTGGGCACCCACCTGAGCCTCCAGGGAGGCCTTCACCGAGGGTGTGGTGGAGCAGGGGGACT
The DNA here is from genome assembly GCA_004023965.1 of Spilogale gracilis. Classification (NCBI taxonomy): domain Eukaryota; kingdom Metazoa; phylum Chordata; class Mammalia; order Carnivora; family Mephitidae; genus Spilogale; species Spilogale gracilis. Next base: position 10,435 of record PITA01033784.1, on the reverse strand, counting down.
AGCTCCCTCCCGGTGTCCCCAGCCAGCCCTCCAAAGCCAGTTCGCCACTCGCTGCAGGGGACGGGGTTTCAGGGGGCTGCGTCTCCGCCTCTGTCTGGGGCCTCCTGCCTTTGCCACACCCAGTCCCCCCCTCCCCCCCGGCAGGGCCTCCCAGGCCTCCTGGACTCTGCAGGCCCGGGGAGGGAAGGGCATGGGAGCCACGGGCTCTCTTGCCTGTCCCCCCTTCTCTGCCCTGCTGGGTGGCCTGTCTTCCCCTGGAGACTGTTTACTGACTGCCCCACCAGCCTGGCCACCTCTGGGGGGCGGGACATGGGCACCGGCATTGGCTCATTGTCCCCCGTGCACGCAGGCTGCTGCCCAGTGGGTGTCCTTCCCCCCCAGGGCAGGCTGTCATCTCAGGCTGGTTGTGGGACGCCCTTGGACGATCAGAAAATAAAGCCATATCGAATGATGAGTGTTGCATGTCCTGTCCAGGGGCTGGGGCTCAGGGTTTGGCTGTACCCACTCTCGAGGGGTCTTACAGTCCTGGAGGGGCCCTTCCCGCCCCCTCCTGCCTCCCCAGCTGCCAGGTGTGAGGCTGCAAACCAGCTCCTTGTCGCATGGGACCGTGCTGGACCGCAGGTGGGGGGCCTGAAGGCAACGAGCGGACATGCTCCCGATGCTGGGGGCTGGGTGGGGGCAGGGCTTTGAGGGGCCGTGGGAGCTCAGTTCGGGGCTCCCCTGCCTCTGCCTCCCCGTTCTCGAGGTGGGTTCTCTGTGTCTCGTGCCCTTCGAGGACCCCAGGCCCAGCGTCCGGGCCCACCTGCAGGCAGCACGGACTCATCTTGACCCAACACACCTGCACACGCCCTTTTCTCCTGTCAGGTCACATGCTCATGTTGCAGCAGACGTGGATTTGGGGGGGACACATTCCCCCAGGATGGGGGGGTCAGTGGGCTGCATGAAAGCCCACCCCAGCCCCAAACCCGGCTCCGGCGAGGTCGGGGCAGGGGCCATACAGGGCCTGCTCTCTGCCCACTCACAGAGAAGACCCCAGTCTGTGGCCACCCCGATGTGCGAGACGGACAGCGTCTGTGTATGCAGCCCTGTGGCAGGACAAGGACAGGGCTGTCCTCGGGAGCTTACATTCTGGGTGTTCTGGGTGCGAGGGAGGACGGACCACACGTGGTCTCGGAGGTGCTGGGGTTTGCTCTGGGCCCGGGAGACGGGGAGGGGAGCCGTGTGATCCTCCCCCTGCGGGGGGTGCTCGCAGGCGCCCTCCGGTGGCCGCCACGGGGAGGACGAGGGCGACGGGGCGCCCATAGAGGGAGGGATGCGCTGCCCTGAGGGGTGCGCACGGGCCCTGGAGCAGGCGGCTTGGGTCCACGTCCCCCAGGGTCCACCACCTCTTTTTTATTAAGATTTTATTTATTCATTTGACAGAGAGATCACAAGTAGGCAGAGAAGCAGGCAGAAGAAGAGGGAGAAGCAGGCCCCCCGCTGAGCAGAGAGCCCGATGCGGGCCTCGATCCCAGGACCCTGAGATCATGACCTGAGCCGAAGGCATAGGCTTTAACCCACTGAGCCACCCAGGCGCCCACCACCACCTCTTCTACGGGGGTCTCCCTTCCCACTCCCAGGGCTGGAAGGAGGCTTCGTTCCCCGCCTAGACCGGGTCAAAACTCCCCACGTTCCAGAGGGAAAGCCAGTCTGGCGTCTTCTCGTGTTCACATACACAGCGGTTTCCTTTTTACCCAGAAAGTTCCCTTGACCGACACCAGGGAAACAAGCCGCCGATAACCACGGCTGGGGTTTTTCCTCCCGCTGCTGTGCGCTGGCAGCTGTACGGACGTCTCGTTCTCAGAACAGGGCTCCCGTGTAGGTTTTCGGTACAGGCTGTCGAGAACCTTCCTACCATGTTGGACTCGCCAGAGACTGCCTTCGCCGAGGCCTGAGCTGTTGGTTGGCCCGTATCCCTGAAGCGAGCCCGAGGGCGTCACTCGGCTCCCATGCAGGAAGGGGAACCCATCCCAGGGCTGTCCTGTAGAAGGTCCCGGGCAGGTGACCCCACGCGATCCAAGCCCACTGCGAGGGGTGCACATGTGACGCGTGTCACACGAGGCGTCACCACCCCGGGGTGGGGAACGGCCCAGTCGCGCTCCAACATTTCCTCGCTGCCCTGCGCCACCCCGCCGCATGCCAGGGGCCGTGCGGGGCCTGGAGGTACGTGGGGCGGGCTGCACTGCCCCTGGGGAAGGTGGGGAACAAGTGAAAACAGCGTGGACAGTGAGACTCCCTCAAGAGGGCTTTGAAGTGAAATCGGAATGACAAGGATTAGGCTGTGTGGAAATTAGGGACGGTGGTCCAGGCAGTGGGCATAGCCCATGCAAAGGCCCCGGGACAAGACCTTGCCTTGTGTGTGAGAGTGTGTGTGTGTGTGTAGCTGGAGCTCAGGGAGGAGGGGAGCGCCGTGCAGGGACCGGAGGGAATTTGCGGGGCATTTTCATCTCACTCGATGTGATGGGGAACCGTGGGGAGGAGACAGGCCAAGGAGAGGAGCGATGTGGCCTGACTTGCATTTGGAAAGGTCAGTGGCTCCCAGAGGGCAGTTGGGAAGACATGTTCCTTGGGCTCCCTGGAGCCAGTGAGCTTCACTGTTGTAAGCCCTGGGCAGCAGCAGCAAATGATTTGGTCCAAAGTGTGGCCGGCAAGGGCCTGCTGCCTCCATGAGGACCTGGCGGGGGGGGGGGGGCAGGTGGCTTTGACCTCTGCCCAGAGGTCTGTGCTTTGAGGCAATAAAAGACAAGTGAGCTTCCTTCCAGACCACCTCTGCCTCTCCCCAGAGACACCGTCCGGTTTCTTTCTTTCTTTTCCTTCTTTTCTTTTTCTTTCTTTCTTTCTTTCTTTCTTTCTTTCTTTCTTTCTTTCTTTCTTTCTTTCTTTTCTTTCATTCTTTCATTCTTTCATTCTTTCATTCTTTCATTCTTTCATTCTTTCTTGGATTCCAATGTGAGCCTTAAACTCACGACCCTGAGATCAAGACCTGAACTGAGGTTGAGAGTCGGACACCTAACCAACCTAGTCTCCCGGGTGCCCCTTTTTTGTTCTTTAAAAAGCACGTGAAGGGGCATCAGGCTGGCTCAGCTGGGGGAGCATGCGACTCTCGAGCTCGGGGCTGTGCCTTTGAGCCCACATTGCAGGCAGAGGGGATGTGACATTCTTCAAAAACTTAATAAGCGTTTTTACACGTGTCCTTCGGAACACACAGACAGTATTCAGGAGTGTTTTGTGTATGGCTTAAACGGTTTCCATAGACAGCGCTGAACTTGCTTTTATAGTTTTCCATACAGACCCGCCCCTTTTCACCGCTGAATGCTCTGGTCCCTGGAGGGTGCCTGGAATTCCTCACCCGGTCTCCTGCTCACGGACGCACCGCTTTCCCCAACTTCCACCATCTCAGACCTTCACGGGGGCCTTTCAGAGCGCTGGGAGGGCCCAGGGTCCCGGGCCCCAGGCCTCGTCCAGCCTCCTGCCTGTGCTTCTAAATAAAGTTTTATTGGCACATGGCCCACCCACCTCATAATGTCTCCCCTGCAGCTGCTGGTGAGCTGAGCAGTAGGGACCCTGTGCTCTGCCAAACTGAAGATGTTTACCAGCTAGCTCTTTCCAGGAACAGCCTGTGACCCCCCATCTGGGCTCTGGTTTTCCTCTCTCACTGTGGAGAGGCCAGCCACTGCGGGAGAGCAGAGTGGACCTCCGGTCCCTTGGCAGGAACACATACTCCTGGCTTCCGAGAGGAACTCTGGTCTCTCCAGGAGGGGTGCCGGTTGCTCAAGGACACGTGGCTCCAAGGGGCTGCAGAAATGTCCCCACCGGTGGCCCGGGATGCAAGGGGCATCCTCAGTCTGCTCCTGGCACCTGCCCCCAGACCAGAGACCTCGGGGAGGAATGGGGCAAGGGGCTCAAAATGTGTGGGCTCTCAAGGGACAGATGGGGACGCTGCCTAGCGCTTCAACAAAACCCTGTTTCCTAGTTTGTTATTTGGACATAATTCCAGACTAAGGAAACGTTCTGAGAATGCCATGAAGCACTTTTTAAAACCCTTTGTGTGTTCTGGGAACGCAAACATGTCACATCTGTTTCATCCCTTTCTCCTTTCGCCTGTTGGTCCCCACCCCCCTCCTCCTATATCTGACCCAGGGCGCCCCTCCCTCCTCAGAGCACACACCCAGCAGCATCCTCATCCTCCGTAGTAAAGAACATTCCCGATCACCTCTGCATAGAGGGCCTGTCTCTTTAGCCTCCTTTACCTTGGAATGTTCCCCGGGCTTTGCTCCTTACGATGGACCCTTTTAGGAGTCCTGGCCGGGTGTGTGTGGAATGGCCCACAGGCTGGCTATCCCGGTGTGTCCACATGGTTGGGTACCGGGGGGCCGGGGGGACCACAGCCCAGATGCCGTGTCCTCCCGAGGGCGTGAACCCCAACGGCGTGGACGATGTGGCGTCTGGGCTTTCTCCATGCAGACCCTCCAAGGACCCCCCTGCTGGGGATTCCTACCCCAAACCAGGACCCTCTGATGGCTGACAGGTGGGGGCGCTTCTCACTCCGTTCTCCTGCATTTACCTGCTGGGATTAAATGTCCGTTTGCATTTCCATTTTACAGAGGACAAAGGGAATTCCAAACCGGCCAAGTGTCTTTGCCCTAAGGTTGAATGGCAAACAGGAGACAGGCCTGGCATTTCGGCGTCACTGAGATCGATTCACTGACCATAAAATTCACCCTTTTCAAGTGTGCATTTCAGTAGTTTCTAGTACATTCACGGAATCTTGCCTCCATCAACCCTAATTCCAGAATATTCCGTCACCCCAAGAGACACCCCAGCTCCCCCATTCCCCCGCAGCCACAGAGCCACCTTCCGTGTCTGTCATTGCTTTGGGGACACTTCTGTACACAGAATCCTACGGTGTGGAAGCCCGTGTGGTTCTGATGGCGAGTCACGGGAACACACTGGGGCTGGCTTGTTCAAAAAAGAGAACTTATTATCCGTCCCTGTCATTCTTACTTGGCAAAGGAACCCCGCTGACGACTCCCAGGCTTAGCACGGCCCGCCCAGCCCAGTAGAGGGCTCCTCTTGTCTTCAAACTCAAATTCCCAGGGGGAGAATTCAGTGGGCAGGTGTCCAATCCTGGTCCCGCCTAGAGAGGGGGCCACACGGTGACGATGGAGCTGGGCAAGTCAGTGGGAATGACAACCGTCTGAGCTTGGAAGAGGGCTTTGCGGTCTGAATGCTGCCCGGCTGGCCCCCTGGACTGCAGCTTCGTGAGACCAGGAAGAGAACTCAGGGACTCGCTGTGCTCCAGTTCCTGACCCAGGGAAGCCATGAGACAGTGAATGTGTTTGCGGCCACGGAGTCTGTTGTGAGTTGTTACGCAGCCGTAGCTAGCTGATACAAGGCAAGCTCGCGTCCTTCTCGCTCTTGGCATCAGGGTTCTCTGTACTTTCCTCTCCTCCCCTTAGATGATTCCTGTGGTGCCTTCCAGCTCCCTCTTGACATCTCCTTACAGTTTGCAAAGTGCATCCTTATAGATGTTCTAGGGAAGGGTCCTAAATCGGATGTGGGGAGTTCTCAGGGTACGCGTGTTGGGGGGAACCAGAGGTGGCACTCAGGGCCACCTCCTGCATGTTTGGGGAGGAGGAGGTTCTGACACAGGAATGCCTGTCCTCAGGGTTTCCCGCCAGCCGGGGGAAGGATGGGGGCAAGAATCGGGATTTAAGTGAATTTGTAGAGAGTCTAAAAACTCGGTGTTTCTTGGTTATTTCGGGGTTCATGGTTATTCTGGGGCTGGGACTCACCCCACTACCCATCTACAGAGTCACGAGAGCCTCACAGCCCTGTTTCATAGAGTTATCCCTGTCCCTCCCTACAATTTACTGATAATGGAGCTGCGGCCCAGAGAGTTCAGGTGATTCACCCAAGACCACACAGCAAAGCCACATTTTGTTAGACCTAGAGTGCTGTCCCCTAAACCGGGGTTTCCCAAAAGGTGGGACTCCCACTGAGATCTGGGTGCAGGGCTGACAGAAAGACCCTAGCGTGAGAACAGCCGGCCTTTTCCAGCTCATTTGCTGTCCCACTGAGGTCAGGACACTTCAGGGGGCCAACCACGCCTCTGATGCCTGCTGATCGCCCTTCTGAACCAAGAGTGAGAACATCAACGTCCATTTTAAACCTCCTGACAAATACGGTTTTGACTGCATATCTAATAAACCTCATTCCTTGTTAGGGCAGCAATGTAGATTTGTCTTTAAGATAAATATTGGGGGCACCTAAGTGTCTCAGTCATTAGGTCGTTAAGCATCTGCCTTCAGCTCAGGTCATGATCCCGGAGACCCAGGATCAGCTCTGCATGGGGCTCCCTGCTCGGAGGGAAGCCTGCTTCTCCCTCTCTCACTCCCCCTGCTTGTGTTCCCTCTCTCGCTGTGTTTCTCTCTGTCAAATAAAATCTTTAAAAAAAAACAAGATAAATTTTGTAAGGCTTTATTAATTTGTCAGAAAGGGAGGCATAAGCATAAGCAGGACAGGGAAAAACAGACTCCCCGATGAGAAGGGAGTTGGATGTGGGGCTCACTCCCAGGACCTCGGGATCATGACCTGAGCCAAAGGCAGACGCTTAACTGTCTGAGCCACCCAGGCGTCCTAGCCTTTAAGATCAATTTATGTAAGTTTGTTTTCTTTTGTATTTAAAGGGCTGATGAGGGACCCCTAGGTGGCTCATTCGGTTGGGCATCCAGCTCTTGGTTTTGGTTCAGATCACGATCTCAGCGTCGTGAGATCGAGCCCCGCATCAGGCTCCAGGCTTAGAGCAGCGTCGGCTGGAGATTCTCTCCCTCCCTCCCTCCACCCTTCCCGTGCTCACACTTGTGCTCATGCTCTCTAAATAAATAAATAAAATCTTAAAAAAAAAAAAAGCTAATTGCAGGGATTTGAACAGCTACCCAGGCTCCCAGCAGCCCAGGCCTGCACAACGTGCCCATCCTCACGGTGGAAGAGGATATCAGCTACCGCATGGCCGAGCCCCAAAGACGGGAAAGCCAGTGATTTCCTGGAAGCCTCCCACCCATCGTCTCCAGCAGGCTCCTATCCCACCCTCTGCTTCTTTAGTCATGTCCCAGCTGGCCGGACCCCTGCCATGAGGCCAATCGTGACCAGGTTCCTTGCTCCCTCATCTCCCAGGGCTGGAAACAAATTAGAGAAGGGGCCTGGCGGGCTCCAAATGCTTTTGTTTTCCCCGCTGTGCCCCCACCAAGCCCCAGGCTGAGGCGCATCAGCCGTGTCACGGAATGAAATCCAGGGGCGAGCATGGCTCAGAAGGTGGAATGCTGGGCTTAAGGTCCTCGAGGCCAGAGGGAAGCTCAGCTAGGCTCTCTCCAGCCCCTTCCCCTGCCAAGTTCATTATTGGGTAGAAGCAAGAGGCTATGGAAAATGCATCTTTAGCTTGCAAGGTGCCTGCTGGGTTTAATTTTTGTCCTTTTTACTGGCTTTCCTGGTACATCAGAGGCCCAAAGGGCTTTGGGCAACCGCGCTCTGGTCTCCATGGAGACGGAACCTGTCTCTGGCCGCGCTCCACCAGCCCGTCCTGGGGCTGAGCCGAGAACCAGGTGCCGGGCAGGGCCAAGGGGTGGGATGCAGTAGGAGGACTCCTGACTCCCGTGCCTCCCCCTGCCTCCCCCTGCCTCCCCTGCTTCTCAGCCAGCCCTGATGTCCTACTCCTCTCTGTGGTTGGACAGGTGGCTGCTCGTAATAGTCATGATAATAGCCATTCATTGAGGGCTAAGAGGGCTAAGACACTATAGTAAGCCTCACCAAGTAGCTCACTGAATTCATACCAGGGACAGCCCTCTGTTCACTCTTTGGTGTCACTTGGCAAATAAGGAAACCAAGGCTGAGCCACCTATAGGGTGAGGGAGATGCTGTGGGGTTGTGGGAAGTGCATGGGCTCCAGAGTTAACTCACGGGGTTCAAACCCCAGCACTCTTTCTGTGTGACGTGACCTTTCCGAGCCTCAGTTTTCCCCTCTGGAGAGCGAGTATAGACAGTACTCCCCTCTTACAGTTGGTTGCTCTGAGGATTGTGCTGGGAAGGACCAGGGTAAGCTCACCTGGGGAGAAAGCTTAAGGAGGCACCAAAAAACCCAGTCATCAAGATGAAGATTACTCTAATGCAATTTTAAAAAGTCAACGCTGGGGCACCTGCCTGGCTCAGTTGGAAGAGCATGTGACTCCTGATATCGGGGGTAGTGGGTTCAAGCCCTCCGCTGGGTGTAGAGATGAATAACAACAAATACGCAGATGTTCAAGGGCCCCTGGGGGGCTCAGTCCTTAAGCATCGCCTTCAGCTCAGGTCATGATCGTCCTGGGATCGAGCCCCGCATCAGGCTCCCTGCTCAGTGAGAAGCCTGCTTCTCCCTCTCTCACTCCCCCTGCTTATGTTCCCTCTCTGGCTGTGTTTTCTCTGTCAAATAAATAAAATCTTTTTTTTTTTTTTAAAGATTCACCTATTTATTTGACAGAGAGAAACACAGCCAGAGAGGGAGTACAAGCAGGGGGAGTGAGAGAGGTAGAAGCAGGCTTCCCACCGAGCAGGGAGCCCGATGTGGGGCTCGATCCCGAGTCTCCAGGATCATGACCTGAGCCGAAGGCAGTCGCCCAACCAACTGAGCCACCCAGGCGCCCCAAATAAATAAAATCTTAAAAAAAAAAAAAGAGTCAGGTGCTTAACCAACTGAGCCATCCAGGCGCCCCTGCATGAAGTGTTTTTTAAGGTTTTTTAAAAGTACTCTCTGCCCCCAACATGGGCCTTGAGCTCCATGCCCACTGACTGAGCACAGCCTGTAAGAATCTGTTTATTTACACCCAGGGGGTTGTATGGATTAGATGAGTTCCTACATGTTGAGCACCTAGCGTAGAGCCTGCCACCTGGAAAGACCTATGTGGTTTATTAATAAGTAAATATATAGCATATTAGAATTAAATTTAAAGGGTATACATGCCATGGAGGAAAAAGCAAGCCCGAGAAGGGAGATGATGATGGCTGAGTGATTTTAGATAAAATGGAGAGAGAACGTGATGAAGATCCAAGGAGTGAGCCAGCCATGCACCATCTGGGAGATGACATTCCCGGCGAGGGGCACAACCTGTGCAAAGGCCCTGGGGCAGACCCTATGTGTTGTGCTGGAGGAACAGAGGAGACCTGTGTGGCAGGGGCAGAGCGGAGGAGGGAGAGAGGGGGAGAGGGGAGTGGGGAGGGCAGGGCGTGGGTGGAGCAGGTCTTCCAGGGGCTCCTGGGCTTTGAGGAAGACTCCGGCTTTAATTTGGGGACATCTTTGGAGAGTTCTAAGGCACGGTGACACGATACTCTTCCAGCGGTTGGACCAAATGTGTTGATATCCTTTGATACATTTTGAGCGGTATGGGCACATAGCAGGTGTAAGGAGACAATGTTACTTCTGGGTGCTGTTGATGAAAACACAATGGTTATGTTCCTTTTTGTTTGTTTCCTGTTTGGGGTGTGTGTGTGTGTGTGTGTGTGTGTGTGTGTGCGCGCGCGGGCGCCGGTTTGCCGCTGAAACCCCGGGCGACGGTCGCTGTTTCTGTTCAGAGGGTTGGAAACTTGGAGTGCGGAGCACAGCGCGCGGCACACGCTCCCATCAGGGCGCTCCTCGGCGGCTTTTGTCGCTGATACATTATCAGTGTTACTGTTACTGTCACTGACTTAGAAGCCCGCGAGGGCCAGGGGCAGGCGGGGCCCTGCAGAGGCGGCCCCGGGGCCCCGAGCGCCGCCTCCCCCGCACGCGCGGCTGCCCGCCCGGCCTCGGGGTCCCCGTCCGCGCGCGGCTGGCGGGGGCGGGGGCGGGGCGGGGCGCCGACGCGGCGGGGAGCGCTCTGGCCGCCAGGGGCCGCTGCGGAGCCGCCCTTTTGTGGTCCTGATGCTGGAGCGAGCGGGCGCGCGGCGGAGGGAGGAGGGCGCGGGGACGGGGCGGGAGGGAGGCGGGAGGCGGCGTCCGTCGCTCCAGCTGCGAGTCCGCCCGCCGCCCGCCGCCGCCGCCGGCTCGGTCCCGCGCCCGCCGCCCGCCTGCGCCCGCCATGGCCCGCCTGACGGAGAGCGAGGCGCGCCGGCAGCAGCAGCAGCTCCTGCAGACGCGGCCCTCGCCCGTGGGCAGCAGCGGGCCCGAGCCCCCCGGGGGGCAGCCCGACGGCATGAAGGACCTGGACGCCATCAAGCTCTTCGTGGGCCAGATCCCGCGCAACCTGGACGAGAAGGACCTCAAGCCGCTCTTCGAGCAATTCGGCCGCATCTACGAGCTCACGGTGCTCAAAGACCCCTACACGGGCATGCACAAAGGTGGGCGCCCCGGCCCCCTCCCTCTCCTCCCCTCCCCTCCGTCGGCCTCCCC
>PITA01033783.1:0-12339 GCA_004023965.1 Spilogale gracilis | reverse complement strand
AAAACATGTTCCATTTTACAACAGAAGTTTCACCAAGTAGCAAACGATTCCGGATAGATTGACGTTATAAGTAATGCTTCATTTTAATAAAAGATTGCTGCTATGAAACTGAAAAAAAAAGAAAGAAAAATTGTCTATGGAGCTGGATTATGTTCTTTTGGCTTTAACAATTTCCTCCGAGTCTTCAGCTACGTTTTGCCCAGCAAGTATCTACAGACCTTGTTTCCACGTGGCCTGTCCGGGCCTTGGCTCCAGCCCCCGGGGCTAGGACACCTTCCGGCCTCCACTCTGCCGGCTCCCTCCAACCGCCCCTCTCCTCCTCTGCCCTCCCCGGGGCGCGCCTACGGTCCACACTGTTCTTAGCTCTTTTCTGGACAAACTCGGGGTGCTTTCCTTGTTTCCCATAGCCTGAGCTCCCAGGGCAGAAAAACTGGGGTTCACGGTTCTTTCCTGTTCCCTGTGACCAAGTCCATCCTGGTTAAAAGACACAGTACCTCCAGAGGAGATAAACTTGGGGACAGCTTTCACAGAAGCCACGCAGGCACCAGATTCCGGCGCCCGGTGCGCAGCGGCGGAGCCCCCACCTGCCGCCCCGGAGCTGCGCGGCTCCCCCTCCCGGCGGCTCCCAGCTTCTCCCGGCCCGGGGCGCGCTCCCCCGGCCGCCGCAGCCCCGTGCCCGCGCTCCGCGGCAAGTCTGCAGCTGGGCCTCCGCGGACAAAGGTGCCTGTGTGCTGCCGTGGCCCGGCCGGGGAGGAGCGAGCCCGCACGTGACCCTTCGCGTGGCCCCGCGTGTGGCCAGCTCCCTCGTGGGCGGGGGGGGGGGGGACGGGGACAGCGCGTTAGGCAGCGCTGGGCCCCGGCCCCGGCTCCGGTTGTCGGAACCCGGGTAGGAGGACCCTCACCGGGCATTTCCGGGAACCTGCCAGCAAAGTCCAGCCGAGGCCTTCCGACTTGGGGCTTTTTGGTTCTCAAGGGTCGAGATGTAAAATTCCTTTCCCCCTTTGAATAATCCTGGGTCCTCCTCCAGCCCTCTGTGTCTTAGGGCCCAAACAACTTCTCCCTTTTGCTTTACCCCTTTTTACTGGGAAGAACAGAAATTTCAGGCAAAAGGTGAGATAATTGTGCCAACATTTACTGAACCTTGGCTAGGTACGTGCCAGGCCCTCTTATAGGCACAGATACTTTGTTTCAGTTAATCCTCAAAAGGATTTGTGAAATAAATGGTCTTCCCATTCTACTTTTCCATTTCTAGTAAACCAAGATTAGGATTTTGTGCTAAGGGGCTGGGAAGATTGCAATAAATACAGCAGACAAGATCCTATGCTCACTCAACTCACATGGGAATAGGGTGGATAGTCACAACTAATTGATTACAAAAGGGAAATGAGAGCCCTGAAGATAATTTCCCCAGGTGCTGAGGAATGGAACTTTATACCCAGGGGGCCATGACCTGGCCTGGGTTGGGAGAACTTGGGAAGCTTCCAGAACTGTTGCAGTAGTCTGAGGAACAGGGGAGATCTTAAGATGTTGATGGCAGGAAGAACCCATTCAAAAGACACTGGGAGAGTGGAATAACAGGACTTAGAAACCAGTTCATTGTGGATGGTGACTGAAAAGTCAATCCAGCCTCTCTACCACCTCTACCCTCCAACTCTGGGACACTGGAAAGGTAGAGAACTAGGGAAATTCCTGGGTTCTGATCCTGATGGTGCCCCTTCTTGCTGGATGACATCATAGACAAATCTCTCTGCAAAGTCTTGGGAGACCTGCATTCCTTCATTAGCCTGCTGGCATGTTATCCCCTATGGTGGTGTTCCTTCAACCTTGAGGGACTAGTGCAACAACAACAACAACAACAACAACAACAACAACAAAATTAGAGGATGTGTAGGAAAACTACACCATACATCTATAGTAGCGAAGTAGTGATGGTACTGGCACATGGGAATGGAATAGAGTCTAGAAATAAGCCCCAATATGTATGTGAACATACGTATCACATACACAACAAAGTACTATAAATATATAGAGATGGATTATTAAAGAAGTGTTCCCAAACTATAGATCATTCAATATTCAGTGTTGGGACAATGGGTAGCCACCTGGGAAACAAAACAAAAACAAAAAACTTGCATCCGTATCTCCCTTCTTTTAGACAACTCAAAAGGACACATCGAAAAATAAACTTTAGAAGCATTAGAAAAAAATGCAGGTTTCCAAAAACACCCCTGGAGTGGGGAAATCCTTTCTAGGTATCACACAAAACCTAGAAGCCACACACAGACATATCCGAACATCCTCAACAGAAAACATCACCTACACCAGGTATCACACAGAGTAACTTTCTTTATATAAAATGAGCACTTACCAATCAGTAACAAGGGACCAACAACTCAGTAGAAAAGGATGACAAACGGTTCACAGTAAAGAAAATCAAAATGGCTCTTAAACATGGAAAGATTCCTCGCTTATAACAAAAGAAATGGAAATGAAAATTGCAATGAAATAGCATTCTCACTTACCAAATGGGGAAAACTCACCTCTGGAAGGCACTTGGCAACCAATATCAATTTAAAATGCAGATTCCTTCAGCAACTTTTCTTTTAGAATTTTCCTATGGATATATGCCTAAAAAATTCATTGCAGCACCATTTGTAATAGCCAAGTATTGGAAACAACCTAAATGTCCATTGAGTAGGAACTTGTTAAATTATGACATAGCCCATAGAAGAGAGGAGATGCAGTCCACAGCTCGGAAAAAATCTTCATCATATAGAGACTCTGGAGGGTGTACTAGATGAATTACATCCATAAAATAGAAAACAGTCATTGTACCTAGCACACAGCTAGTTGTGAAGACTACCGTTAAAATTCTGAAAGCACTTAGGGGTGCCTGGGTAGCTCAGTAAGTTAAGCATCTATCTTTTGGCTCAGGTCATGTTCTCAAGGTCCTGGGTTCGAGTCCTATGTCAGGCTCCTTGCTCAGCAAGGAGTCTGCTTCTCCCTCTGCCTATCCTCCTCAGCTCATTCTCTCTCAAATAAAATCTTAAAAAAAAAAATACCAAAAGGACTTAGAATATCCAGAATATATACCATTAGCTATTTACTTACACATGCTGGGGTGTTTTTTTTAGATTTTTAAAATAATTTCTACACCCAATGTGGGGCTCAAACTCACAACCCCAAGGTCAAGAGCTGCATGCCATACTGAGCCAGCCAGGCACCTCACACATACTGTTATTAAAAAGAGCAAAGGGGCAGAACAGCCTATACAATAACATACCATGAGTGCAAAAGAAAAATAAGTATATAGATTACTGAAATTTCACAATCAATAACAGTGGTTGCCTCCGGAAAGAGAAACTGAGGGGCCAGGGACAAGGCAACTTATTTTCACAATCTGCCTTCCACCCCTCTGCCCCATTACCCTTCTATACTTTTGAAATTTTTTACCATTGGGTATATGACACCTATTCAAAAGATAAATTATATTTTTAAAGTTTTTTTTTTAAGATTTTATTTATTTGACAGAGAGAAACACAGCGAGAGAGGGAGAAGCAGGCTTCCTGCCGAGCAGGGAGCCCGATGTGGGACTCCATCCCAGGTCTCCAGGATCATGACCTGAGCTGAAGGTAGTCACTCAACCAACTGGGCCACCAACTGAGAAAATTATTTAATCACTGGTAGGTAACTCCCAGTTACTTTGACACACACACACACACACACATTCAAACTACAACTCATATTTGTCTGTTTGTTTAAGTAGGCTCCATGCCCAGCATGGAAAACCGTGCAGGGCTTGAACTCACACCCCCTGAGATCATGACTGGAGATGAGATCAAGACTTGGACGCTTAACCAACTGAGCCACCTGGGAGCCTCCTGTGTATTTTGAAAAGGTGCCTTCTACCAACCTGTCTTCACCCAAAAGAGAACATGGTCATGACAGAGCTGCTTCAGGGTGCTCTCTGGAATGCTGGGGGAAGAAAGAGCACAGGCTCTGCTCTCTGACTTTGAGGGTTTCAAGTCTGAATGACTATTCAGTAACCACATAACCCTGGACAAGTTACTAACCCTCATTTCTGTCCTATGGGAGGATGATCATTATATTCCCATCTTGTAGGGATGCTCTCTGTATTAAATGAGCTAACATACATGAAGTGCTTGGCGCAGTCCCTGGAGCATAATAGGAGCCCATTAATGGCCGACAATTATTTGAGAGTAAAGGTCTTTTCAATCAATAATTCCCAAACATCACTTCACAAGTAATCATTACCTGCAGTTAAAGCTAATCCCAGCAGGAACATCCTGAAAGCCACTTCTTGGAAGTGAATTCAAGTCTCACGACCCACGCGGCAACCAGAATCTGGAGTGCCAGCACCAGGTTTTTCAGGATATTTGCTTTCAGAAGTACCTGCCCCATTCCATAGCCCTGAGCCAGCAGGGCAATACCCGTGTCCCTCCCTGTCTTCCCACACTCCTCTGCAGAGAAGGGCCCAGTTCTCGTGCCTCCTGCTACATGTCTCCATGAGCTTGCTCTCAAAGATTCTAAGCTATGGGGTGCCTGGGTGGTTCAATCAGTTAAGTGGTTAGGCACCTGCCTGAGGTTCAGGTCGTGATCCCAGGATCCTGCCCCATATCCCAAATCCTGAGCCCCTCGCCCCCAACCCCTACTCAGCAGGGAGTCTGCTTTTCCCTCTCTCTCCCCCCGTGCCACGCCCTCTGCTTGTGTGATCTCTGGCTCTGTCAAATAAGAAAATCTTTTTTTTTTTTTTTTTTTTTTTAAGATTTGACAGAGAGAAACACAGAGAGAGGGAACACAAGCAGGGGGAATGAGAGAAGGAGAAGCAGGCTTCCCGCTGAGGAGGGAGGCTGATGTGGGACTCGATCCCTGTCTCTGGGATCATGACCTGAGCCGAAGGCAGTCGCTTAACCAACTGAGCCACCCAGGTGCCCCAAATAAGTAAAATCTTAGTAAGTAAAGCCCCTAAACTAAAATTTCAGGTGGGAATACCTGGGAGCAAACTTCATGCTCTTACATAACTAACACATAAGAGGTATACATTTACTCTTTGCTGTTTCTTCCCAGTTTCCCCTGGCTCCCAGCAAGTATATAAAGGTGAGAACAAAGTCTCCACACCAAACGACAGAAGGAAAGTCTGGTAGAGGGGTAGGAAGCCAAAGCAGTCTTTGTCCTTGTTCCAAGGTAAAGAACTTTTTCAAAACATTTGTATTTTCAGAAGGTCAAGGATGGATATCTCTAGGTGGTAGGAATATCCGTGTTTGGCACTTGTAACAATGACCTTCTCCATGCTGTCTACAATGACTTGGTATTATCTTTAATGTGATTAACATTCTTTGGGGTCTTGTCTAATTACAAAAGCATTTTGTGCTCCGTGCAGAAAACTTGGAAGGCACAAAGGAAAACAAGTCCCTTTAACTCACATTATATAAAGACAACAGCTGTTAACATTTTGGCATATGTCTTTCCAGATTTTTCTCTATGCAGAGATGCTTCATTTTTGCGATCTGGAAAACAGTAAACAGTTAAGAGACAAAGCCTTGTGTCTTTAGTTCTCAATTTTATTTGTTTTTTAAACAGCTTCTAAAGGCTTGGAAATATCCCTACCAGCAGGGGCCTGACCCATGCAATCCGGGGGGGCTCCCCTAGCTAGGGCTGGGATCCAGGCTCCAGTAAGTCCCCCTCACCCACGCCAGCCATCAGGCCTATTTTCTCTCTGTCTCTGGAGACTCAAGACAGAAGAGGGTCTCCAGTGAGAGGGAAAATTGGGACTAAGGGACACTGCGTGGAAGGATTGAGCTCAGACACAGCTGCCTTTGTTAGTCTTACGATATTTTGGGATTTGGTAGCATGCTCAGACTGTGAGAGGGCGTAAAGAGGGGCTCCTGGACTCCTCTCTGGCCCCACGCATTCCTGGGCAGGGCCTATGGCACCCCGTCCTCTTGCCAGGCTGAGCCAGCGGTAGCCTACAGTCATCCAGCATGCCTTGCTGTGAGCTGGTCAGCAGCACGTGACTCCTGGCCCAGGCAGGGCGGATCATCAGGAAAGGGACGAGGACTCAGACCTGACTGCCCCACTGCCTCCTACCGCAGCACTTGGGGCCTGACTATATCAACCCCTTATCGACTCTCACCTACAGGGGAATAACACAAGGGCATGTCTCTGTGAGGAGGAGCAAACCCGGGCATTTCAACCTCAAGCATGGGCAGGGCTGGGCCCCCGGGGTCAGGGACACCTCAATACATGCACTAAAACCGCAGGGGCTGCTCAGGCAGAGAGTAGAGGCCCACAGGGCTGGATCTGCCCTCCCCCAAATCCTCTCCACACCCATGGTAACCATGGAAACATAACCACCCCCTCCTGCCAGCTGCCTGGGTTTAGGCAACCAGGCCGGGCCCATCTCCACCCAGCCAAGGCCTAAAGTGATGCCAGGCAGGCCAGAGTGGCCGCAGGAAGAACTGGGATTGGGCCATTTGGTCAGTCCAGGCTTCCAGCGCAGCTCGGGAGGACTACCACAGGAGCCCCCACGCCACGTGGCCTGGGCCAGGGTCAGCTGCAGCCCCATCGACCAGCAGCACGGCCCCGGACGCCCTCAGCCAATGGGCTAACAGCTACTGTGGGGCAGTGGCCCTTGCTGCAGCAGGAACAGCCTCTGGCCCTCACCGACGGGGCTTTCCAGCTGCTGCTCCTCCTGCCGGGGTCGCTCGGCTAGCCCCCCAGGGCTGAGGATGTACCGACAGTCACTGGGGGTGCCCCCCACTGCCCCCACACCACTGCCATCCCCAGCCCTGCTGCTGGCCTGGTCCCCGCCAGGCAGCTCCAGGGGGCCTCCCCCGGCCAGCTCCTCCGCTCTCTCCAGGTTGATGTACAAGGGGTCCTGGCTGGTGGACAGCACGGACAGGTGGCCCAGGATGCTCTCCAGCTCCATCCGCAGGCAGGTAAAGCTTGGGCGCTGCTTGGGGTCGGCACTCCAGCACTGGTACATGAGCTCATACCTGGGCAAAGAGAAGCGTGAGGGGAAGCAGTGAGCAACCACGAGTAGAGGCGGAGGACCCTTCGGCCTATGGAACCAGGATTTGGACAACTTGTAACATCCCCATATGGAAGACTGTGTATCAGGCCCAATTCTAGGCATTTTACAATCATTATTTAATTCTCATTGCAGCCCTGTGCAGTAAATGAGCCCTACTTTACAGTGGTGGAAAGTGAGGCCCAGAGAGGTTAAGGGCCTTGACCAAGGTCACACAGGTGGAAAATGAGGAATCCCTCCCAGGCTATCTGGGGAGGGGCACAAGGAGTGTTTTAGTCTTGTAGAAAAGGGCAAAAGTCAATGCTATTGTAATGCGAAGGATTTGAACAGCCACTCTCCGACCTAAATCCCCACCCACTCAGGCCGCCTTAAATCTTCAGGGTGCCTGCCTCTGAGATCACAGTACTGGTGTCCTGGGATCCAGAGCCCTGCCTCCTGCCCCAGGCTCAGCAGGAAGCCTGCTTCTCTCTCCCACATCGCCCTCCCACCCCACTTGTGTTCCCTCCGTCAAATAAATAAATAAAATCTTAAAAAAAAATTCTTAAGAGATGCCTGGGTGGCTCAGTTGGTTAAGCGGCTGCCTTCGGCTCAGGTCATGATCCCAGAGTTCTTGGATCAAGTCCCACATTGGGCTCCTTGCTCGGCAGGGAGCCTGCTTCTGCCTCTGCCTCTGCCTGCCTCTCTGCCTGCTTGTGCTGACAAATAAAAATCTTAAAAAAAAAAAAAAAATTCTCAAAAGAAATGGTCCCAGCCATCTCCCCTGGGGAAGGAACACTTTTTATATACACTTTCAAGAGCCTTACAGATTCCCTGAGGTCTTATTCCCATTCCCAGGGAATGCCTCAGTCTTAAGGGGAAAAAAAGAACTACTGGTAGGGGGTTGAGACCAGATGCAGTCAGAGCAAATGCCTGACTGCCTTGTCCCCAGAAACAGAGGCCCCAAACACTGTCCCACACTCTGGCCCTCCTGACAGGGGCCCCCAGCGACGGGAGGAACGGTGCCAGACATGGAAGAGGCCCTGGAAACGGTCCAGGGCCGTGGGTATGTGGCCAGGCTGGGCTACATTGTCAAGGCTGTGCTGGGGGCCAACTGGCGCCTATCCACCAGGCCAGCTGCTGGGAGGCCTGCGCCTGCCCTACTGACAACACTAGCTCCGGCCTGGGAGGAAGCTAAGCTGGGGCCTGGTCCCTGATGCCCAGGCAGGCTGCAGCCACACGGAGACCTGAGCTCCTGCCCCTGCCATGCCCTGACCTGTGCTCAGTGAGTAGGAGGGTAAGGTCTGACTTGTGTCCTCAGATTTCCCTCTCACCCGCGTTCCAGGATCAGGGCACTTCAAATCCCCTGTCCTAGAGAAAGAGGACCCCCATGCAGGCTGGGCCTTCCTCTGCCTGTCTCTGTTCTTGGACCTCTGGTCCAACCCCACAGCAAGAAGCAGGGAGCAGATTCCTCCCCTGGATCCCTGTGGACTCTCCCCCTGGTACTAGGGAAAAGATCCTCCAGGGCCCCAGGGAGACTCTGGCTTGCACAGGGTGGGAAATATAACACTAGAATGGACAAATTACATTTGGCGTCATCGTAAAGAGGCACCTATTCTAAAATCACAGGGATCTAGGTTCACATCCCAACTCTTCTACTTAATAGCTGTGTGACCTTGGCCTTGTTACTTAACCTCTTTAATCTTAGTTTCTCACCTACAAAATAGCGATAATGATAGTCTTTTCCTTATAAGGTGAGAGAGGGATTACCTGAAAGCAAGCCTGTGAACTACCCAGCTAATGCTAGTCTTCCAGTCACGAGGGGTTTACAACACTCCCCTGTGGAGGGGGAGGCGGGTTATCTCCACCCTACCCCACTCCCAAAGGCCGCTTTCAGAAAAGAAAGAAGGCAGCTCACTTCTTCCCAGGATCTTGGGTCTCTCTACTTCCTCAAGAGGAGGCCAACCTCCTACCCCCTGCACCCCTTCCATGTCCAGTGGAGGAATGTGACAAAGCAGCAGTTTTTTCCTGCCCTGGTGCAGTCTTCTCTGAGGGGGAGGGAGGGCTCAGCCTGGGAGGTTTTCTTAAACTAGCTGGGGCCTGAGAAGGAGCAGGAGTGGGGAGAAGATGACAGGATCGTGCACTATTAAAGATTTTATTTATTTATTTGACAGATAGACAGAGATCACAAGTAGGCAGAGGCAGGCAGAGAGAGAGGAGGACTCTGAGATCATGACCTGAACTGAAGGCAGAGGCTTTAACCCACTGAGCCACCCAGGTGCCCAGGATCATGCACTATTGCTCAACCCTGTACCTTCTGCCCTTGGGGTTCCTGGTTCTTCCTGGAAACTGGAGAAAATCGCGTGTAAGAAAGGTTGAACAAAAAATATAGGAAAGGGGGAGAGAAAGAAAACAGAAGAGGAAGAGGCAACTTGGGGTGGAGGTTGGTCTCCCCTCTAATGACAAGGACATTAAACAAAAGGTCCAGTTGAGGGACGCCTGGGCTGCTCAGTCAGTTAAGCATCTGCCTTCAGCTCAGGTCATGATCCCAGGGCCCTGGGACGGAATCCTGCATCAGGCTCCCTGCTCAGCGGGAAGCCTGCTTCTCCTTCTGCCGCACCCCCTGCTTATGCTCTCTCTCTCTCTGACAAATAAATAAATAAAATCCTCAAAAAAATTAATGCCTTAAAAAAAAAAAAAAGGTCCAGTTTAGGTTCTGAGCTCCACTAGAGCAGCAGCTGGGGTGGTAGCCAGCACCTGAAACCCCCAATCCCTCCATCCTCCCCAAGTCCCCTACCCAGGGCACTCACACGTCCTCTATACACTCTGGAGGCTGTTTCAGGCGGTTCCCGCCCATGAGGTAGTTGTAAATCTCAGCGTTCTCAATGCCAGCATATGGCGTCTGCCCACGAGTCATGATCTCCCACATGGTCACCCCAAAGGCCCACTGGAACGGGAGCAAGGTTGGAGGGGAGATGTCACTAGGTTTCCTGGGCTGGGCAGAACCCTACAGCAAGCACGCCTTAGGGCTAAGTGGGCAACCAAAGCCCAGAGAAGAGACCCAGCTAGGTCCCTAAGGGTTCTAAGAGCCACCCACAGCCTGGGCCGCACTGCTGGCACTCCCACCAGGCCTCACCGTGCCTCCCTGCTCACCACGTCACTGTGCACCGTGTACAGGTTGTCAGCCAGGCTCTCCAGGGCCAGCCACTTGACGGGCAATTTGGAGGCACAGCCCTGGCGATAGTAGTCCCCACTATAGATCTTCCGGGAGAGCCCGAAGTCAGCTACACACACTGTCATGTCTTCTGCCAGCCTGCGAGGGGCGTTGGAGGATGGAGTCAGCCTGATGGAAACCGGGGCATCTTTCCCCCCCAGCTGTCCACACCCACAGTTGACCAGAAGCTAATCAAGCTGCTCGGTCCACCCCCACCCCCCCAGAATTCACATACATGCAATTCCGAGCAGCGAGGTCTCGGTGGATAAAGTTCCGGGAGCTCAGGTATTCCATGCCGCAGGCGATGTCCACCATGAACCGGACCAGGGTCTGCAGGGGCAGGTCCTGGTGGGCAGACACAGCAAGCTCAGGCTGGATCTGCTCACCCAGCCAGGGCAGGATAAAGGGCGTTCCCTGGCCAAAGAGCCTAAAGACTTGGAATTACTGAAAGGAGGCAGTTTGGCGGGTGCTTCCTGAGGCAACCAAGTACTGGCCAGCCTGGGAGTGTCCTAGAGTCCAGACACTCCCAGTGTGGAGCTCCAGAGGTCTCTTCTCCCAGAATGGCCCTTGGCACCGCCTAAAATTCCCAGCAGGGCTTCTGGAGGGAAAAGGAAGCCTTCCATCTAAAGGGTCAAAGCCAGCCTGCCTCTTTCCAATCAGCGTGATCAGCCCCGCCCACGACGTGTTTGTCCTTTTCCACCTCCCGGCCATTGCAACCAAGGCACTCACAAAGGGATTCTCCCCAATCCGGGAGGCGAGCAGGAAGGCGTGCAGGTCCCCATGCTTCATGAAGGGCAAGATGACCATGGGGATGGGGAGACGGCCTTTGGCCCTGCTGCGGAGGCTCACTCCTGGGGACAAGAGAGAGTCTGGAGCAGGGCACAGAGCAGCCAAGAGATGGCTTAGGGGCCTGCATGAGTCCCCGACCTGCTAGGTCCTACCTCTGGCCCTGACTGTTACCTTCCTCTCCATAAGTCCACACTGGCCTTACTGGTGACCACCTAAAATTTGGCTGCCCCCAGATCTCTGGAGCATCTACTTGTCCCTTCCTTTTCTGTTCATCTGAGCAGTCTTCTAGTGCAAACCTTGGTACAGGGCTGAGAAACTCGTTACCTGGAGTCAAAGCAGATCTTGGCCAGGACCCTCCTGGCTATTTTGCTCTCTGCTTACTCTCCAGCTAAGTCCGAATTTGTCTCCTACAGGCTGCCCTCCCACCTTGGGGGAGCACACTTTAAGCCCTATTGCATATCTGCCTCCCTCCAAGGAGCTCACCAACAAGCTTGGCCACATGTGGGTGGTCAAATTCCTTCATGCAAGCTGCTTCCCTGAGGAACTCTTCTATGTCGCTTGAAGCAATGATGTCAGCTGGAAGAAAAGGATGGCAGGGAGGGAATAAGGGAGATGTGCCCCCAATTCTGATCTAAGACTCCTAAGCCTTGTCCTTCCTGGGCTTCCCAGAGGACTCAGTCTGACCATGAACAGAAGAAACCCCCATGCAGTGGGGCTCTCCAACCATCTCTCCACTTGCTAACAGTCTCCCCTTTGGTTTGGTTAGCCCAGAAGCTCAAGCAACCAAAGCTGTAATCACCCTACATGAGCCCAGAGAGTCACTGCTGATGGCGGAAAGCAAAGGCTAGGGCACAAACGTGTGTGGGTTTATGGTTTTGACTTATTCACGCGGCACAGGCGGCATCCTACTCTTCTTGGAAAGTCTAGGGGCGCAGCAGAGTCTAATTCCGGCTCAGTCACCCCTGCCACTCCTCACTCCACGTCTCCTATTCTCCACTCACCTTTTAGCATCTTCACGGCCACTTTCACAAAGGAGCCATCCTCCTGCTTCAGCTGCGCCTCCCGCACTGAACCGAACTCTCCTAGAAATCGATCCAAATGATGGTGAG
Source organism: Spilogale gracilis (assembly GCA_004023965.1). Classification (NCBI taxonomy): domain Eukaryota; kingdom Metazoa; phylum Chordata; class Mammalia; order Carnivora; family Mephitidae; genus Spilogale; species Spilogale gracilis. The sequence continues at coordinate 200 of PITA01033783.1, read as the reverse complement.
GCCCCTTGATCTACCCCTCCCCACCCCCTTTTCTCCAAGGTGATCCTCCCCAGGGACACAAATCACTAGATTCCAGGGCCACTGTAGGAGGCTCCCTTGTCAGCATCCCCAGCCACAATTCCCCCAAACATCTCAAACTCAGAAGTCTACAAGCAGGGGCGCCTGGTGGCTCAGTTGGTTAAGCGACTGCCTTCGGCTCA
>PITA01033782.1:0-12346 GCA_004023965.1 Spilogale gracilis | reverse complement strand
GATTGCTCTGGGCAGTATAGACATTTTGACAATGTTTATTCTTCCGATCCATGAGCATGGAATGCTCTTCCATCTTTTTGTGTCTTCTTCAATTTCTTTCATGAGTGTTCTGTAGTTCCTCAAGTACAGATCCTTGACTTCTTTGGTTAGGTTTATTCCTAAGTATCTTATAGTTTTTGGTGCTATAGTAAACGGAATCGATTCTCTGATTTCCCTTTTTATTTTTTTGTTGTTAGTGTATAAGGATGCAACTGATTTCTGTGCATTGATTTTGTATCCTGCCACATTACCAAATTGTTGTATGAGTTCTAGTAGTTTGGGGGTAGAGTCTTTTGGGTTTTCCACATAGAGTATCATGTCGTCTGCAAAGAGCGAGAGTTTGACTTCCTCTTTGCCAAGCTGGATACCTTTTATTTTTTTCTGTTGCCTGATTGCTGTTTCTAGGACTTTTAACACTATGTTGAACAGTAGTGGTGAGAGTGGGCATCACTCTTTGCCTTGTTCCTGATCTCAGAGGAAAGGCTGTCAGTTTTTCCCCATTGAGAATGATATTTGCTGTGGGTTTTTTGTAGATAGATTTTATGAGGTTGAGAAATGTTCCCTCTATCCCTATACTTTGAAGAGTTTTGATCAGGAACGGATGTTGTATTTTGTCGAATGCCTTTTCTGCATCAATTGAGAATACCATCTGACACAGAGGAAATAGAAACAATCATCAAAAATTACTATCAACAATTATATGCCAATATGTTTAACAACCTAGAAGAGATGGATACATTCCTAGAAACCTATAAACTACCAAGACTGAAACAGGAAGGCATTGACAATCTGAATAGACATATATCTAGTAATGAGATTGAAGCAGTGATCAAAAACCTCCCCCAAAACAAGAGTCCAGGCCCAGACGGATTCCCTGGGGAGTTCTACCAAACATTCAAGGAAGAAATAACACCTATTCTCCTGAAGCTCTTTCAAAAAATAGAAACGAAAGGAAAACTTCCAGACTCTTTCTATGAAGAGTGTCATTTTCAATTATCTTCCCATTCCGTGTGTTGCCTCTTTGTTTTGTTGACTGTTTCCTTTGCTGTGCAGAAGCTTTTCATTTTGATGAAGTCCCAAAAGTTCATTTTCACTTTTGTTGGTACTCAATAAATTCTTAATGATGGATGAATCTAATTGTTTACATCACACTAATCCCCAAACCAGACAAAGACCCCATCAAAAAGGAGAACTTCAGACCAATATCACTGATGAATACGGATGCCAAGATTCTCAACAAGATCCTTGCTAACAGGATCCAACAATACATTAAAAATATTATCCACCATGACCAGGTGGGTTTTATCCCAGGGATGCAAGAGTGGTTCAACACTCACAAAACAATCAATGTGATAGAACAAATCAATAAGAGAAGAGAGAAAAACCACATGGTATCTTAACTTTGAAAACAATGGTCTGTAATAAAGCATATACATATACTCAAACTCCTTGAAAGATAGACATTATGAAGTGTATATATCTTGGTTCCAAATACAATTTGGGTGTTAATCAAGTCTTCATCAAGTTAATACTAATTGTTGCATTTAAGTGTGTAATTTCTTTTTTACAAAGTTCCAAGAATTGAACATATTGTGGGTAGAAAGAAAAGGAGTCAGTGCACTCATGTAAACAATTAGATTCATCCATCATTAAGAATTTATTGAGTATCAACAAAAGTGAAAATGAACTTTTGGGACTTCATCAAAATAAAAAGCTTCTGCACAGCAAGGGAAACAGTCAACAAAACAAAGAGGCAACACACGGAATGGGAAGATAATTGAAAATGACACTACAGACAAGGGCTGATATTCAAGATCTAGAAAGAACTCCTCAAACTCAACAACCAAAAAAAAGGTTATCACATCAAAAAATGAGCAGGAGACATGAAAAGACCCTTCTCCATGGAAGACATACAAATGGCTAACAGACACATGAAAACATGTTCATCATGATTAACTATCAGGGAAAATGGAATCAAAACCACATTGAGATACCACCCTACACCAGTTAGAATGGCCAAAATTAACAGGACAGGAAACAACAAGAGTTGGAGAGGCTGTGGAGAAAGGGGAACACTCTTACCATGTTGGCAGGAATGCAAGTTGGTGCAGCCACTTTGGAAGACAGTGTGGAGATTCCTTAAAGAATTATAAATAGAGCTACCCTATGACCCTGCAACTGCACTATTCAGTACTTACTCCAAAGATACAGATGTAGTGAAATGAAGGGCCATATATACCTCCAATGTTCATTGCAGCAGTGGCCATAATTGCCAAACTGTGGAAAGAGCCAAGGTGCCCTTCAGCAGATGAATGGATAAAGAAGATGTGGTACATATATACAATGGAATATTACACCTCCATCAGAAAGGATGAATAGCCAACTTTTGTAGCGGCATGGACAGGATTGGTGGAGATTATGCTGAATGAAATAAGCCAAGCAGAGAAAATCAGATATCATATAGTTTTACTTACTTGTGGAGATTAAAGAGTAACATGGAGGACAGTGAGAGAAAGAAATGAAATGTGAACTGGGGTAAGTAAAAGAGGAAGATGAAGCATGAGAGACTTTGGACTCTGAGAAATGAACTGAGGGTTCTGGAAGGGAGGGGGTTGGGGGATGGGTGAACCTGGTGGTGGGTATTGAGGGCACAAATTGGATGGAGCACTGGGTATGAGGCATAAACAATGAATCTTGGAATACTGTAAAAACAAAATAAAATATCATTAAAGAAAAAAAAGAACATTTTTTTTTATGTGCCAGGTGGTCTCAAGAATTCCAAGATGTCCAGCATCATATACTGTCACCCAGTAAATGCCTATTTGTACCCACCAATCAACATATCAATTAAAAATGTCCAATTTCCCTGCAGAGGATGATACCAGCATTAAGAACTACCTATAAAGTTAAAAAGTTTGTCAGATTCAGGTTGGTGTTTCCAAGGGAGGCAATTCCAACATAGAAATAATTCATCTTTTGAATTGATCTAATAGATTAATCCTTAGATAGCTAAATCACCTTATTATTTGGAATTGTGTAAATATTTTTCTGAACATCCATCTTATTTTCAGTGTTTACCCACACTGACAAGAATTCTTAATTATGTTTAGCCTAAATCTTTCTTGCTTTAGCTAAAAGCAGAATTCATCCTGTAGAACTAAAAATCATCCGTGGTATCTGAAAAGACACATTCCCATATTAGAAGATGGATTTGTCTCTTAGACTTTACTTCACCAGACAGAAAATATAACTATGCAACAGTGGGCCACCTTAAATAGTTGGGCCTTCTTTATCACTGTTGCCCCATTGGAAAACAGGAGTTATTTTACTTAAAAATATTTGAAAGCACCACTTGTATTTTAGTGCAACATCATGTTTTTAAAAGGTCTCCATTTTCTAGCTCTTTTTCTCCACTATTGAGAGTGAGAAAAAGATGATGGGAGCTGAGCATTGCTGTGGATGTACACCTCAAAGACTATTACAAGATGATCAGCTTCTGTCACTGTATCCCTTTCTACCTCAAAGGTTAACATAAGTAGAGAACTATAGGGAAGGGAGATTTGTAGATTTTGTTGGAGTCCTGAGTCATCTGTCTAGAAAGAGGCACTGGATTTTCCTCCCCCTTTACAAAAGAGCAGTTTGTAACTTTGCTTCAGGAAATGGCATTAGTACATGGGTTTCTAATGGGTTCCATGAACCTTGGAACATAGCCATGTCTTGCTGAGACTAGGCAAACCTGGCAAAGCTTTGAGAAATAATCAGACATACCACCAACAGCAGAAGATGCTGCAGGCTTGGCGCAGAGAATGGAAGAACAGTGGAAAAGGTTTACTTAGAGTGACTGGAAACATCTAGAATCAGGGAATGGAAGTGCAAATCAACAAGGCTGAAATCAGTTTTGGTGAACAATAAAATTTTTTCATATTTTTACATCCCTAAGTTCATCCTGCTTATCAAGTTGTCTATGCATAGACTGAGACATTAATACAATGTTGATAACATATTTTTTGTGTGAACTCTGAGGGACTTCAATAAAATGTTTCTGTTACATACCCTTTTTCAATGAAATATTCACCGTGAATATATTTTTATACTAACATTTAGGTACTCTCCATTACAGAATAGCATGCTTATCGATAATTGGTTTGTTGAACACTGATTCGTAAAAATGCCTAAATCATCTTGCCATGTCTTGTGGAAAGTCTAATACCATCCCTGTTTTTCTGTCAAATTTCTTGGTAATTTCTGTCTCTGATGTTCTGTGTCCAATAAATATTTGTTTTCCATAAAAAAGAATTTATTGAGTACCTATTGTTGGTGTGGGGAGAATACTGATAAGCAACTCAATGTCTAAGGCTTGTAAGAATAAAACAAAAACAAAAACAAAAACAAAAATTAAAACAAAAAATAAGGCAAGAGTAGTACATGTCACCAGAAATGAGAATGCAAAGAAAAATGATCTTTATTGTTTATCTTGTTAAATCATGATCAACAAATACAGACAAAACTGCATATTTTTACAGAGGAATTTTAGAGCAGTAATAAGAAAAGCCTTGGCAAAAGGAACTTGAAAATAATTTTAAGGGCTCCTACCTCCCATCTCTGTTGACTTAAATTGGAAGTAATCATTATTAAGATAACATCTACCTTCTTTTAGTTTATTTTTTGTGTCCAGCAATCATGCTGTGTTAAGCTCTTTACACATTTTATTGTCTCCTTTAATCTTCGTAACAGCCTTTTAAGGGAATACTTTTAAGGAAAAGTCATAATTTGCACTTCACAGATGAGGAAACTAAGACTTCAATTACTTGCCCAATAGTACATGACTGCTAAGCTTTAGAGATAGTTTACAAGTTCAGTTTTTATAGCCTCTATCTCTTTGCCAATAGAGACAAGGTGGAGTAATCTAGTAGAGTAAAAAAAAAAAAAAGAAAGAAAGAAAAGGAAACATGGAGAAGACATTACAGGAAATGACTGGAAGGAGTGATTCTTCGAATGCTGAACCCTAAGTGGATGACATTTTTCAGTTTGTTTGGGAGAGATGTGGTTCAATTACTGAGTTGCTACAGTCTGCAACATGAGTTAGTTTTATGTAAAATATTAACTTAGATTTGGTTAAATGAGAAATAATTATCCAATGATTATTGCTCTGTATCTCAAGTAGATTCACAGATGTCCTATTTCCAGAAAAACAATAGTTAAGTAATAGAATGACATAGTGCAAAAACCAACGAGCTTGATAATAATTCCTTCTTACCAGTTACATGACTATGGAAAAGTTACTTAATGTTTTTTGGTATTATTTTCTTCATCTGCAAAATAAAAAGGATAGTACAATTGATCTTAAGGATGACAGTTCTAGAGGCAGATGGAATTCCATGACAGCCCTTGGCAAGCAGGCCACAGTGCTAGGCTGACATTCCACTCCACACCCTTCAGTGAAGTTCCTGGTGCAGATAAAGACTATACACTGGAAAAAATGAAGGGGGAAAGAAAAAGAAATAAGCACAAAAATATGAAGAAGTGTGTTCATAGTGGAAGAAATCTGGAGAGCATTTTTAGGTAAACAGATTTAATCCTCCTTTAGTTTCTTCCTCTAGATGTTCCTAAATTTCTTTTTTGAGCAAGAGTGGTTTGTTTTGGGGGTGCCTGGGTCAGTCAGCAAAATGTCCAAATTTGATTTCAGTTCAGGTAATGATCTTGGGGTCCTGGGATTGAGCCCCAAGTCAGGCTAAGCATTCAGTGCCAAGTCTGCTTGTCCCTCCCTTTTCCCCCCACAACAGCACTCTCACATGCTCTCTCTAGTTCTCTCTATAAATAAATAAATAAATAAATAAATAAATAAATAAATAAATAAATAAAATCTTTTTTTTTTTTTTAAGAGTGGTTTGTGCTGTTGTTAATGGCCTTCAGTTTGTAAGCACATTTGATTCTGGAACAGTTTAAGGATGAGGTAGAAAATGAAGAGGATACTCAATGCTTGACCTATATGAATGATGTACTTTTATGGGCTTTTGCCTTCATTCATGTTGGCCAGAAGGCTTTTCCTGAATCCCCCAGCACCTGCCTTCTCTGAAGTTCCTATTTTCTATGCACTTAGTGCTTACAAACACTTGATGTATCCCCTATATGACATATTGTTTATATGGACTATTCATTTGTCTCTACACTTGAGTGACTCCTTCAGGATGGAGATTGCAATTTTTTTCATTTTTTCCTCCATCACCTTACCTAGTTCAGGGCTTGCTATGGGTATCCGGGGAATAATTCAATGAATGAATTAATTACATTATCTATGCTTGAGGAATTGGGGTAAAGTAGGAAATGATCTATGAAGAGCAATAAAGTGAAACTTTATGTTTTAGTCTAAGAGGCCAAAGCCATGTAGAAAAGCAGCATGAATTCTGGGATATAAACCCAAGTTAGGAATAAAAAATGTGCCTGTAACTAGAGAACTTCTTAAGCTATAACTCTCAGGAGCCCCAGAGTAGCAGGTGATGAATGTTTCAGTGGAATATTTCCAGTTGCAATGAAATTAACCATGTTAACTCTGAAGGTTGACATTAATAATATAAATTTATCTCACATATCAAGAAGTGAGGAGATAGGACTACTTTAGAGTATTAAACTTACCACATAAGTAGTTCACCAAGGGTTCTATTTAAGCTCTGATATCCTTGCTGTTTTGATTTTTTACAAGTTTGTTACTTCATAGTGACAAGATGACCATACCAATGTTAAGCACCTCCTCTTCATAGAATTGCCTCCAGGTCAGGAAGAAGTAGTTTTCTTCAATATAATATATACTATTTATTTTCCTTTCCCAAAAGTTATTCAACAGACTCCCCTTCACAGCTCACTGGCTAGAATAGGGTCATATGAGGATAATGAGGATAATCAAAGCAATTGCTGGCAAAAAAGTTTCCCAACCTGCAGCTACGGAAGTGTTCAGTTTCCTCTGAAATACATGACCCCCAAATTCATGACCAAAATCTACGTTCCATAAGCAAAGAAGATTGTTTGGAACTTCTGTATATAGACAACAAACAGTGAGTAAATGAGAAATCCCAACATTAAGGTTTTATCTCACTGAGCCTGATGAATCATCATATTAACTCTAAACTTCAAAGGTCTTACAAATTCATTAAAGTGAGTAGAAAGGTTAATCAGCAATTCATTTGGACTGGATCTGTCAATCATATTTGGGCCATCACAGAAATGTCCAAGATAGTCTTTCTTTTAAGTACACTATATTTTATGATCTGGCAACTGACCCATCAGCTAGTGTTCTGATTTCTAAGTCCTGAACATGATTACATTTTTGGTTATAATCCACAGAATATATTTTAAGATCTTGTCACTAGCCTCACTTGAGGCCAAATTTCTTAAACGATTCATATTGATTAATGAAGTTCCAATATTGGAAGTTTAGATGAATTAAAAATATGTTTTTCCCAAGCAGGGGACAGGTATTATTCCTCCTCTAATTCAAGAGAAATAGCAAGCTGGTCTTAATATAAAAAGTATACTGTTAGTCATCAACATGTTTCCAACTAAAATAAAAAGTGTTTATCTACTAAGTGACTCAGGCAGAGTTGACTGTGAGAACCTTCAGAAGATGTTTGGTAAATTATGAGTAGTTTGGGAATGGAGTTGTTGCCTGGTAAATTATTTTAATAATCAGATCATTTGAAGATAATATTAATTTGTCATAATCCACAGAATTCCATTCCAAAAACCTATAAGTAAACCTAACACAATTTTAAACTTTATTTGTCTGATGTAATAGGTCTTAAGAATTTCAATAATGTACATTTCTATGAGAAACTTATTAAAGTGGTCCTACTTCAGCATCTTATGAAATAAAAATCCTTTGGGGCGCCTGGGTGGCTCAGTTGGTTAAGTGACTGCCTTCAGCTCAGGTCATGATCCTGGAGACCCGGGATCGAGTCCCACATCGGGCTCCCTGCTCGGCAGGAAACCTGCTTCTCCCTCTTTCACTCCCCCTGCTTGTGTTCCCTCTCTAGCTGTGTTTCTCTCTGTCAAATAAATAAAATCTTTAAAAATAAAAAAAGAAAGAAAAATCCTTTAAATAAAGTATAACTTAACATTGTATGCCACATAATACAGAAAAAGGAACCCATAGATGAAATGAAAACAATAAATGTAAGATTGACCCCTGAATCACTAGAAAAATATTGTTGAGATCTGACTTCTCATTGCCTCCCTATAGGCAGTTGTCCCCTCCCCACTGCAGACATATTCATCAAATATGTACACATCTACATTATATCCCTTTTGTGTAGAATATAGGAATCCAGTGTAACTTGGAGTTGCCTAATGTTAGGTATGTGCCTTTCTTGGTATTCATTCTTTTATCCACCTGTCTTTCTATTTTCTCTCCCACTCTTTTTTTTTTCTTTTAATATAATGGTCTTTCAAAGTGGGTATAGTTGGTTTGAATCCTGACTCTGCCAATTGCTACCTTTTTGACCTTGAGTTAGTTGATTAGCTTTCTCATGTATTAGTTTCCTTGTCTAAAAATGATAGTAGTATTACCTAAAAGTTGTTCTAAAACTTAATAATGCATGTAGTGGATAGCACCAAAAATGTACCTTAAAATGGCCTCTCTTAAATTCATCAGATGCTTTTTCTAGTAAATGGAAGGAAATCTTCCTCATTGGCCTAATAACTTAATATTAATAACATTTAAATGTGATTTTGAACAAAGGGCATTTCAAAACACTAAATGATAGAAACTTTTTCACCAACTATAAAGGAGCTTGGATTAGATGATTCCTGAGGTCTCCTTCAGCTTACCATTTGAAGGTTTTCCATTACACTAAGCACTTGTTACATGTTGCAGATAGAACTCCTCTTTGCCAGGTATGATGGAGGATATAAGTATATGGAAGTGACACGGCCCTCTTCTCTATAGAAGTACACATTTGGGCAAACTAATCAGAGGTATAACATGTCTACTTACATTCAATTTTTATTTGTGCTGCTTCTGAAAATCCAATCCAAAATTTTTTGACAGATCAGGTCACTGTAGCATCTCTTAGTATTGCTAGTTCTCTTTTGGCACTCCTTAACTTTAAAGATTAACCTCTCAATTTTTTTTCCAAATTTTGAGGACATTTTACTTTTAGCAATCACTGCAAATTGCAAATCTAATGCAGAAAATTTTAAAAGCTGATGTCTATTTTTTTTCCCCACTGATCAACCTGAATGCTAAATGTATTGAAAAACATGCCATCTGATAAATTCATATCTACTCTCTGAATTTCAGTCTTACTCCTTTTGGCTTCTAGAAAGAGAAGGAATGTATGTTCATCCATTTATGGTTGGAAATCGCAGTTAGCAAAAGTATATTGAATAATAGTTCTTGATGGCAACCATCTCCTGGAATAAAGTGATGGATGTTTTAGCCATTTTATAACTCTGATCACTCCAAAAATGAAAACAATGACCTAGGCAGAGAGAATCACCAGCCATGAGAAACAGAAACAAGAATGGCCAGTACTGAAAAGGGCTTGTGTTACTCATCTTCACAGGGAACATATGCAGCTACTTAGATTCCCCATCATGAGAGCTAAGGAACAAAGTGAATGTACTAAACTTTCTCCAGAGTCTCCTACAACTATCTGTAAAATGGTTTTCTTTTACAAATTAGTATTTTTGAAAAATCTTCTTTAAAATAGAATGAAATAAAACTCTGTAACACTTCCTGCTGAGGTAGATGTAAGCACCTGGTAATGCCCTGAGAGTGTGGGCAAAACCATCTGGAGAATCAGGGGATGGCTCTTCTCTCACTACCTGGCTGTGTCAATTGTCACAAATGCCTGTGGGGCCTGTTTCCTCATCAGGATGATGGAAAATTATACAGACCAACAATTTTTCATCTGAAGTCCAAGGAACCCCACAGGGCCTCTGAATAGATTTGAGAGAGTCTGTGAACTTGGGTAGAAAAACAATACATTTTTGTTCTTACTAATACCTAGCTAAAATTTAACATTTCCTTCAATTATGGTTGCAAGCAACAAATGTATATAAGTATTAGTACTATTTTAACTTTGTTACCTATAGAAATTACCCATATTTTCATGTCATTTATATTTGTTACAGATATTTTGAAATATAATTTTGCTCATTATTACTTTGGGTTCACCACAGCCATGATAGATCTGTTGCCAGATCTTATTATTTAGTGTATTAATAAGTTAATATATTACTGTGTCAAAGTTTGTTTTCAAAGATATCTCAGTAACTATTTTAGCATAATTAATTTTCTTTGTAAACCCCTGAATTTTATTTTGTAGTGGTTGAGCTATGGGCTTCTTCAGACTACTATAGGATTTGGGCCTATAAGAAGTGAGGAGTCCCTGCACTAACTAAATCCTAAAGGTCTTTTAATTTCTAAAAGTCAATTACTATAGTTCTAGAAGATTTACTCTAAATTCACTAAATAGAAATTATATTTGACTAAAAAATAAGAACTGTACAACTGATAAACCCATTTTTTAATCTGACTGTATAAGTCAATTCTCTCTCACGATTGAATGACACATCCCTTAAAAACTTAGTCACTTGGACCCTGCTGTGTGAAGTTTTGAAGATGATGAATATGATAAGGATAATATAATTAAGTTCTTATTTCTTGACTGCAATTAGATTCAAGCATTAGCTAATGAATAAATCCAGCTTTTGTCCAGATTTTGTCTTCATTTGAATTTCTTGTTCCAACCACATAGGGTACAATCCAGTACTTTGGAATGTGACTGAGTGGATGAATTACTGCAGAATGAATAACATCCTACTTTTCAAATGATAAAATAGGCAACAGAAAGAATACTACAGAATAGAAAAGTAACAGAATATAAAATTCTGACTCTGGTCCACTTCTACCTCATCATGGCAACTATTAGATTTGTACTAACTCTTTATTCTTCTCTGAAAAACAATATTCCATCTTCAAAGCCTCAGGGAATGGAAGAGCACGTTCAACAGGTTTTGATGTGAAGAAAAAGGCATGCTTTCTAAGAATGTCTGTTTTATTACAGTCACGGTTGTCACCATAAATATGATTAATTGGCTTTTTGTCACCAACAAGTCTTTTAATTCTGAGACAGTGGCAAAGATGAATAATGAAAAGACTTAATCATTCTGTAAAGCAACAACTTTAAAGAATGCAAATCTTATGATGAAAGAAGGAAGTTGGCTGAATTATGTGCAAACTGCAATTTGACCAATATTGTTTTTCATAATAACTACTCTTAATGTGTCAGCCATATTTCTTTGCCTGAACTAAAATCATATTTCTTTGAAGTGACAGTAAATTATTTTTTCCTGTCCTTATTCACTTCATTCAGGTGGTGCTGAATGACTAAAATGAAAATCTACACAATTCAACACATGCATTTTCTTTTTTTAGTACCTTCAATTATCTATGACATGAATTTATTTTGGTCAAAAACATCTCGCTCTTACCTACTTATTCCTAGAACATTTGGTAAGTTACTTTCAGTAAACTTATGTAGTAAACTATTTTCAGATTCAAATATCTAAAAAGCCCAATAGATGCTATTTTTTAAAAAAATTACTACACTTGTGAAGAGGCTTTAATTAATAATAAGAGATTCCCATTATTTAATAAAAGATCCCAAGTTGTAACCTGTAGGTTTGGAAAAAAGGATATCACTACATGACTTCACCCATGTTATGAATCCTTTAATACATTTTTATATTTGTTAATATATATTTTGGATTTGAAGCTTAAGTATAATTGCATAGATAGTGTTTTCATATTTAATATATAATATTTGTGTGATTTTCTTCTAATCTGGAAAGCATAATGTCAAAGAAATAACCAGTTACCTCATAGAATTAAATAAACTAAATATAGTTCTCTTTCTTTTAACTCATTAAACTATCTATAGTAGGTTTCAGTGAAAAATTTCCAGAGTAAAAGACTGAGAGGTCATTACCATTGAAATGCAGAAATTCATTCAGTCAAGGCTTTTAAACTATTTTCCTTTCTCCCCTTTGAAGTTTTCCATTTGTTGAATATGGGTAAAAGAATACTGTAAGAGAATAAGTTGGAAGAAGTGCATAGTTTGGAGGGATTAAGTTAAACTGTTCCTTTATTTTTAAAAGAAGGTTGGCATAGGCTATTTTATCTCATAAGCTTTTGGTTTCTTAAGTTAAAATAGTAAATAAAATTATTTTAAAAATTGGCACTGATCTCATTGCAAATGGAGAAAAGAAAATTAAAAGATAGAATATAAATGCAAAGTCATTTGTGTTT
>PITA01033781.1:0-12344 GCA_004023965.1 Spilogale gracilis | reverse complement strand
CAGTGTGGAGATTCCTTAAAAAATTAAAAATAGAGCTACCCTATGACCCTGCAATTGCACTACTGGGCATTTACCCCAAAGATACAGATGTAGTGAAAAGAAGGGCCATATGTACCCCAATGTTCATCGCAGCAATGGCCACAATTGCCAAACTGTGGAAAGAGCCAAGGTGCCCATCAACAGATGAATGGATAAAGAAAATATGTTATATATATACAATGGAATACTATGCCTCCATCAAAAAGGATGAATATCCAACTTTTGTAGCAACATGGACTGGACAGGAAGAGATTATGCTGAGTGAAATAAGCCAAGTAGAGAAAGTCAAGTATCACATGGTTTCACTTACTTGCGGTGCATGAGGGGTAACCTGGAGGACAGTGGGAGAAGGAAAGTAAACGGGAAGTAGGGTAATCCAGGGAGAGAAATGAAACAACAGAGACTTTGGACACAGAAACAAACTGAGGGACTTGGAAGGAGGGAGGTGGAGGGATGGGAGAGCCTGGTGGTGGGTACTGGGGGCACCTATTGCATGGAGCACTGGGTGTGGGGAATGGAGAATGAATATTGGAACACTGGAAAAAAAATTTAAGTAACAATAAAAAAAGTGTAATCATAATTGTAATGGGAATACAAAACGACAAGAAAGAAGGAAAATACGAAGTAATAATGGGTGAGAATTTTCCAAAATTAATGACAGACACTAAACTACAACCAGGAAGCTCAAAGAATAGTAAGCAGACAACTACCAAAAAAGTCTATACTTAGACATATCATATTCAAACTGCAGAACAACTAAAGACACAGAGAATATCTTGAATTATAAGAAGGTAGGTGGGGGAAATACATCTTATTTATAGAGAAACAAAAATTTTCACCAGACTTCTCCGCAGAAACCCACCAACCTAGAATTCTGTGTCCAGCAAAATATCCTTCAAAAAAAAATGAAGGAAAAATACTTTCTCACACAAACAAAAATTGAGGGATTATGTCACCAGTCAATTTGCCTGTCAAGAAATATTACAAGGGCGCCTGGGTGACTCAGTGGGTTAAGCCTCTGCCTTCGGCTCAGGTCATGATCTCAGGGTCCTGGGATTGAGGCCCACATGGGCTCCTGCTCAGCGGGGAGCCTGCTTCCTCCTCTTTCTCTGCCTGCCTCTCTGCCTACTTATGATCTCTCTGTGTCAAATAAATAAATAAAATCTTTAAAAAAAAGGAATATTACAAGAAGTTTTTCAGAGAAGGAAAGTGATACAGGTAAGATACAGGTGAGAAACTTAGATATATATGAAGAAAGGAAGAGCATTAAAGAAGGAATAAATGGACTTCTGCCTCTCCTCACATTTTGGTGCCAAGCCCATACCTGGGTCCCCAGGCTCATGCTGAAGGGTATAGACATGGAGCATGATGGCTCTGTGGGCTTAAAAAAAATAAAGACTTGCTCTCGTGGCCCACGGCTACACCCACTGCATTTAAAGATACTGCAATGGACATAGCAAGTTCTCTGGCTCATGGAAGGGCAAAATCTACTTCAAAGACGCGGGCAAAATTTGGAGATAATAAAAATATGATGAAAGCTTTCTTCACTTCAGCTTTACAGAAGTTGATAATGTACCTTATTGTGTCTTCTGCAACAGAATATTTCCTTGCAGTATCAAAGAAAAACAACTTGGAAGAAAGGAGAAGAACTGGAGTAGTTAAAGCAGTACAAATAGGTTTTATTCAGAAACTACTGCAAGAGTGGAAAAAGAGGCCTCAGTATAGAACTGGGCCCCATCTCTAGGACAGCACAAAATGGGGATTTATAGCCAATGAGTAGGGTCAGGGTCAGGGGATGGAAAATTACTGAGAGGAAACCTTAGGAATAGAAAGATTCTAGACCTGACAGGATTCTTGCTGAAGGCAGGCCAGAGTGGTCAGATGCTGTACAAGGGAAAACCCACCATCTTTCCACCCATGTCTTTTTCCTGCAAGTCTCCCTTACTATTCACATGAAACACTTCTGGTCACCAAATGTGTAGTTTTCTTCCCTGCACGAAGCAATTCTCCAAGACACCTGCTGGGGTGTCCTACAATTTCACTCAAGTCTGACATTATCTGTCCAGACATAGTGTCGAGTTCTACAGTTTAAGAGTTCAGTCCCACAAAGCAGCAGCCCCTCCGCCAAGTTCAGATGCCAATTCAAGTCTGGGTTATCACCTGTGCTTCTGACTGATGAGCCCTAGAGTAGAAGTTCCAACTACCCCTTCCTTAGGTCCCATTCATTTGCTAGAGTGGCTCGCAGGGCTTAGGAAACACTTCTGTTTATCATTTTATTAAAGGATTTGATAAAGGACATGTGACTAGTTAGATGAAGGGATGCACTGGCTGAGGGTCTGGGAGGGTCCTGAGCACAGGAGCTTCTTTCCCAATGTGGATGTGTTCATCCATGTGGAAACCCTCTGAACTCCATACTATTGGATTTTTGTGGAGGCTTCCTCATGTAGATCAACAACCCCATTTCTAGCCCCTTTCCCCTCCCTTGAGGACTAGGGAGGTGGGCAGCAGCATGGAGCTGCATATTCCAAGCGCTAATCATGGCTTGGTCTTTCTGATGACAGTCTCTGTTCAGGAGTCATCCAGGAGCCCATCCAGAATTGCCTCATTAGAACAAGACATTCCTACCACCAAGGAAATTCCAAGAGATTTAGGAGCCCTGTGTCAGAAGCTGGGGTTGAAGATATAATATTAGAACAAGAGATGTTCCTAGAGCTCTGAACACTTGGGAAATTATAGGGATTTCAGGAGCTTGTCCCAGGAACTAGGGGTGGTGGGGAGAGGCGGCAGAGACTAATATATACATTCTGTTTTCTCACAGATACCAAAAGGAGGGAAATGAAGAATATTATCAGATACTGAGGGTTGGGAGTTCTCTGTAAACGGACTTGGCAAGATTCTTGCTCCAACTGGGTGGTGCAGGATAGCCAAGGACAGACTACAAGGTCCAGGCCTAGAGAAGAATGACCGAAGTTTAATTAAGGAGAGCCTTTGTTAATAGCTACTGTGAAGCCAGTTAAATTGTGGTATTGTTTTGACACTGATCAGCCAGAGTTTCAAGAAGAAGGAACTGAATTCTTTTAAGTATAGCTATCATGGCTTTCTTTAAACACCAAAAATCATTACGGATTTCCAAACTAGACATGAAAAGGCCACCAAAGCACCCTACAGGATTTAATTTTTAGTAAGTTAAATGCCAATCACTATAAGCCACATAAACAGAAAGGCCTTTGGGGGTGTTCCCTTCCTCCTTTATTAAGAGTAAAGGGCTCCTGAGACCCAAATGAGAAAATCACTGTGAATTATTCCGAGCCTTAACAGGTCCATTTCTTGACTTTAAGAAGAGCCATCAAGAGAGAATCCTAACTACCTCTCTGTATTAAGCCCTTAGCCAGGCTTACATTTTTTATATTTACATTCTTTTAGGCCAGGGAGCCAGTGTCTGGTGAGCTGAGGGACTTTTGACCACAGTTAGCTTTTCCCCTCTGTTCTCTTTTTCTTTTGGTTCTTTTTTCCTTCTCTTTCTGTAGTTCGTTAGTACTGTTAGAGGACATTTCTAGTTAGTATTGCTAGCAGTAAAAGTCACTGAGTTGCGGGACCTCACTGCCATTCCAGGGACCAGGAGACCCCCACTGACAACTAGTGGTTCCTCAAGACCCTTCAGCCAGGGTGGCTCTGATGAAGTGAGGTTGGTCTGGCACACCTGAGTGGGACAGAGGTATCCATGAGGGTCATTAACGAGAGTCAGAAGGGCTCCTCTGGCCTCCACAGACTATTCCTTGAAGTCCAGAGCAGGAAGGCCTTGAATCACGACTGTCACGTCAAGAAGTCACGCGAGGTGACTGACACCAGGGAAACGCTCTACCTGGTCACGGAGTACTCTGTAGGCCCTTGATCCCCCCACTGGACCATACCTGCATGAGAGAGGAGGAGCCCTGGAGGCAGATTCTTCCAGATAGTGTCCACTGTGTCGTACCATCACCAGGAGGGTATCGTCCACAGGGACCTAAAGCCAGAGAGCCTGCTTTTGGAAGCTGACGTGAACATCAAGGTTGCAGACTTTAGCTTCAGCAATGAGTTCACTGTCGGCCATGAGCTGAACACCTTCTGTGGTAGTCCCCCTTGTGCCAAAAGTAGAACAGCCTCATAGTGGCTGTGTGGAGCCTAGAGCCATTCTCTATACAATGACTGTCCAGTGACCAGCAGGTCCCTGCCTTTACAGGACGTCAGGGAGCTGTGGGAGTGGGTGCTGAGTGGAATATGCCACATTCCCCTTTATAAGTCTGTGGAGTGTGAAAACCTACTAGAGAAATTCCTGACCCTCAGTCTCAGTGAGAGAAGCGCTTTAGAGGAAACCATGAAAGACCCATGGATGAACATGGTCCATGAAGAGGAACTAAAGCCTTATACTGAGCCACTCCCTGACTACAAGAACCCCTGGCAGAACTGAGATGATGTTATCCCTGGGCTCCAGTGGGACCAGATCCAGGACCTGCCAATGGGCTGGAATGGACATGTTGACGTGATGGCCAACTACCTGATCCTAGGCTGCAAGAGCCCCAAGGGAGAGAGGTGGACCCCTGCCATGAAGCCTCTGCCTTCAGCTGATCCTACCAAAAGCTGCTGTCCTTCCCTATCCTGCATGCTTCAGCCTAGGGTCTTCTGTCAATGCGAAGAAATGTGGTTTTGGGGAGCCTGTCATTCCCACCTTTGCAGCGTTCTAGAACTCAGAAAGTTGGCAGCCTGGGGAGGACTGGGAGTCAGCGAAAGGCCAGCAGCGCAGCCAAAGTGCCCGCCAGTCCCCCACCAGGCCTGGACACAAGGACCACCCCATTCCGCAGTACAGTCGCCATGTGGCCCTGGGGCCTCCCCTCCTCCCACAGCATCAGTAGCAGTGGTAGGACCCAACATGGAACAAGCTGCCCTCAGGGCTTGTCCTACAATGCAAATTTCCTCCATGCTGGGTGGCCCTGTGATGGGACCCCAGCCTCTCCCTCTGGCTGACAGGGGATTTCTAGGAGCTTTTTCAACCTACTCAGACAGATACCTGTGTTTCAGGCTGCTCAGAAAGAACTGGGGTGGCCCTTAATACACAGTAAAGCCAGTGAAAGCTCACATGGTGGATAGGCAAGGTGTAGATAAACCCAAAGACTGCTTTTAAAGAGGGAGCCAGAAGATCCTGAGTTCCACAGAGCCCAGTGACAGATGTGGGACCCAAGCCAGGACTGAGACGACAGCTGCTCGGACGGGAGTGGTGCAAGGAGCTAATGGCATGAGCGCAGGGAAGCCAGGACTTCATGTAAGGGACGATAGCAGGTGCAGACTGCCAAGGTGCTCTGCATGGGATTCAAATCAAGGGAGTACCCACATTTCCACGGCATTCTAAGGCATTGAATCCAAAATGCTGCTGAGCTTAAAGGATGGCTGGGAGCCACTGGGGGGATGAGAGGAGAGGCTGGCCCTTTGTTCCAACCTGGATGAATCTTCAGAGACTGGACTGTTGCCCTGGGCACTTCTTTCCTCCTGCTCTTCTGTCTCTTCTTCCGTGTTTGTCACGGAGGGGAGTTACTGTTGTAGAAATAAACATAATAAAAAATTTACTAGGGAAGCATTTAACAGCTATTTTCTGAGTTGCTTTTAAAGCTAAATTGTGGGAGGTGATTACTGATTTGACTGGTTCTCATCCATGTTTGTCTTAGAGAACACAGGGTTGTCACTGCCATGACCAGGTTTGACAGTAGTGATACTAATACCAACAAGTAACAATAGCATTTAGCAGTGACCACCGACTTTCTAGACCATTTCAATCCCTTTGGTACAAGTGCCCATTGAACGACTAATCGATGTTGAGTGGGGTTAAGTATTTTGAATAATCACGGAGCTGGTGAGTGGCAAAGCTTGTGTCGGGAGCCTGTGCTTTGAATCTGGGCTCTATGGCCTCTCATGGCTCAGACCTGGGGCCTCCTGCAGTCCTGATTTTGATATTTTTTCGAGGTTGTTACACTGTATCTCTGAATTCACAATAATACAAGAGATGAGACAACCACTTGTGTAGTAATCTTCAGAACTCTGGGTGAATTAACCCGTCTGGAGTCCCCTAAGTTTACTCTGCATAAGCAGGACACATTCCTGAGTACAGACTCTACCTCTAAAATGTAAGGAATTGGGACGCCTGGGTGGCTCAATCATTAAGCGTCTGCCTTCGGCTCAGGTCATGATCCCCGAGTCAGAGGACCGAGCCCTGCATCAGACTCTCTGCCCATCTGGAAGCCTGCTTCTCCCTCTCTCACTCCCCCTGCTTGTGTTCCCTCTCTGGCTGTGTTTCTCTGTCAAATAAATAAATAAAATCTTAAAAAAAGAAAATTGTAAGGAAGAGAGACAAAGCTGTCCAGAGTGCTGAAAAACCCTAAGGTTGTCTGGAGCCCTATTTAGCTGGACAGGCAGTGACTTATAGGTCCTTTAGCACACAAGTGGGCACCCCTGGTCTTAGAGCCTGAGCCAGATCTAAACAGATCTAGGGTGGTGCCACACATGGTGGCCTTCATTCTCTTCTGCCTCATGTCGGAATCTTCTGAGCTAGAGAGCAAATGTAGGGTGAGGGCTTCCAGATGAACTCTTGTATATTTAAAATTTACTTACTAGACTCAAGAGCCCGTTTCTCTATCCCAATCCTTTTTATTCAGGTACAAATGAATTAGAACATGCCACTCACCCCTGAACTGTTGGGTCACACTTCTGCCCAGGGGAGCTGTCACAGTATGCTCTGGGCCTCTGTCCCTCCAGGCACTGGGAATAGACATCTCATTTAGGGTGAGATTTGAGCTTTTTCCAGAGTCATACTGCTTGGTGAGGGCACTGAAGAGTTTTGGAAGGATCCTTGATTGGAAATTCAGTGGAAGTTCTTTTTTGGCATGTCCTCTAGGTTGAGGAGCAACCTTTGATATATGCTTTCTTGATTATCAGAGTACTTGGTAAGTAACAGTGCCCCACAAATAGCATTTTTCTTTTTTCCTGCCGGGGAGTTACAAAGAAAGAATTGCAGGGAAATTGTGGAAGAGAGGGAGAGACAACTAGGTACAGCTGGGATGAGAATAAGGAACTGTTTTTGTTTTGTTTTAAAGATTTTATTTATTTGACAGAGATATAGAGCCAGAGAGCACGAGTGGAGGGATGGCAGAGGGAGAGGAAGCAGGCTCCCCATTGAGCAGGAAACCCAATATGGGGCTCACTCCCAGGCTCCTGGGATCATGACTTGAGCCCAAGGCGGATGCTTAACCATCTGAGCCTCCCAGGTGCCCCAAGGATCAGGAATATTTTGTGGATAAGGCAGATTTGAAACTGAGGCCTGACCAGAACTCCTGGAGTCCTGAGTGAGGTGGGTCACGTGTTCTTCTGAGGGCCATCATTTCTTTTTCATGGCAGCTGCTGGTGCCACTTTCCAGGCTACTTGCTGTTGGAGGGCAGTTTCGAGTTTGTACACAACACAGATCTGTTGGTGGTGGTTGCCTGGAGCCCGGATGGAAAGGATCCTGAAGTCAAGGTCAGGCTCAGCAGGAGAGAGTCCTACTTATCAGGTACTTGTACTAGTTACAGTTCCTAGTACTGCCTTCACTGTGCCTCCCCCTTGTAATGAGATGATGTTAAGTGACTCCAGGACAGAGTTTAGGAGGATGAACACAATCTGATCAGTACAGCAGCTGCTGGGTCAGAGAGCTCTCTGATTACCATGACTTATATCTGGGTATGCTATATTTGCAGGCGCGTGTTATTTATAGGGACTGCAATTGTGTCTTAGATGTGCACCCTGATCCAGGCACTAATTTATTAAAAGAATATTTAACACTTTCAAAGAGTTGAGCACCTTTAAATTCCCTATTTCTGTTATT
Organism: Spilogale gracilis; assembly: GCA_004023965.1. Lineage (NCBI taxonomy): Eukaryota > Metazoa > Chordata > Mammalia > Carnivora > Mephitidae > Spilogale > Spilogale gracilis. Next base: position 4,422 of record PITA01033781.1, on the reverse strand, counting down.
TCTAATTTTATTGCATTATGGTCCAGAAATGTGTTAAAATTTTTGTCCTTTTACATTTACTAAATATATTTTTGTTTTCAAAATATAACAAGATGTATTTCTACTTTTTTGTAAGTTGTCTTGGTTTGTTAAAAAAATTCACTTTATTATTTGTTACTGCATTCTTTTGGGTAGATACATACAGGTCAGTTATATTTTCTTTGTTTTGCATATTTTTGTGGTTTTATTTACTCATTTAAGCCTTCATTCTCCGTTAAGGTTTTTCCTCCCATGCTTACCATGCTCTAGATTCTATGATTCACTATTTCTCAGTTAACATTGGTTTCAGCTCTAGATACCTGAAAATCTGACACACAATAGTATGAACAAGCAAGGATAGGAGATGAGCCCAAAAAAGTAGGCAGGGGCCAGGTGATCTGGTTATCTAAGAATTTATTTTATTTTCTCCCCACCCCTCTAAGCCTTTATTTTGCTGCAACAAGAAGCCAGTGGGAGGGTTTAACGGGAGTGTGGGGTTAATATATATCATGTCCTTCATGTTTTCTATGAAGCACTCTGGATGCTGACTGGAGAATGGACTGTGGGAGAGTAAGAGGGGAGGCAGGGAGCTGGGTTGCAAGGCGGTCTTTGCAGAAGACCAGTAAGAGAGGACAGTGGCTGAAACTGGTGTAGAAATGGAGACAGTGAGGAGAGGCTACAATCAGAATGTGTGGCAACAGAACTTGGTGGAGGACTGCAAATGGAATGAGAAGGGAAGAAGAGCCAGTGATGACTCCTGAGTGCTCTCCTCAGAAAAGAGGACCTAGGCCTCTCTGTTCAGCAGATAGATGGTATTCAAAGCTGGGAGCTTCTGTAGGTTCGCTTGAGAAAAGAGGGCCCATAGGAAAAGAGAAGGGAGAAGCAGACTCCCCCCTGAGCAGGGAGCCTGATGTGGGACTCGGTCCCTGAACTACTGAGCCACCCAGGCGCCCCAAAGTTTTGATTTTTAATACCCAAACTGTGTAGCAGTTATTCCTCTCTCTTTATATATATATATATATATATATATATATATATATATATATATAGAGAGAGAGAGAGAGAGAGAGAGAGAGAGAGAGAGCCCCCCCAAAAATATATTTTAAACAAGGAAAAGTTTCATGTTGCTTTCAGAGATAATCAGCAGATCATCAATCACACTAGTAACTATGCAAATCTTTGGAGTGTTGGCAAGATGTACAATATCTGATGCTGTTGGGTCTACAAAAGCCTATTGCTAGAGGCGCCCAGGTGGCTCAGTTGGTTAAGCGACTGCCTTCAGCTCAGGTCATGATCCCTGAGTGCCGGGATCGAGGCCCACATTGGGCTCCCTGCTTGGCGGGAAGCCTGCTTCTCCCTCTCTCACTCCCTCTGCTTGTGTTCCCTCTCTAGCTGTGTTTTCTCTGTCAAATAAATAAAATCTTAAAAAAAAAAAAAAGCCCACTGCTACTGCACAAAAAGAACACTGTATGCTAACGACTGTATTTTTTAATTTAATTTTTAAAGGATGATGTGGAGAACAAGGACAAAAGACATACAGAAAAAAAATTAAATTTCCTTACAACTTACAGCTCATTGACAAGTTCTTGGGAAAGGCAGAGTGACCTTCCTCTAGGAACTCAACTCAACACTTTGCTAGAAGCAAAAGGCAATCTTAGCCTAACATTAGCCTGATCTCTAGGATCTTGTAAGTCTTCATTAACATATAAAAATCCCTTTGGAAACTTTCCGTATCTCTACCACACACACCCTCTTCCCACCAAGATATATGTTTGCAATCATCCTTCAAGCATATGGCCCATTGATACACGTCTGATGGGTCTCATGACTAAGGTTTTACTAGACAGTAGTAAATGCCCTTTTCCTAACAACAGCTAAACCCTGGCTTCCAAATTCCTTAAAGACTTAAGCTCTCTTGACAGAGAGAATATATAATCGGCTACTCCTCACCAGTGTAGTTCTCCCCAAGTATCTTGTGCCCTGTGCTTTAATAAAACCATCTTTTTTGCACCAAAGACGCCTCAAGAATTCTATAACTATTCAGGGCGCCTGGGTGGCTCAGTGGGTTAAAGCCTCTGCCTTTGGCTCAGGTCATGATCTCAGGGTCCTGGGATCGAGGCCCGAATCGGGCTCTCTGCTCAGCGGGAAGCCTGCTTCCTCCTCTCTCTCTGCCTGCCTCTCTGCCTACTTGTGATTTCTCTGTTAAAATAAATATTTTAAATAAAAAGAATTATATAACTGTTCACTCTGAACCCCAACATTTTCACATCAAGTAAACTCTACCCCCAACATGAAATTCGAATTCACAACCCAGGATCAAGAATTGCAAATCTTGTGACTGAGCCAGCCAGATGCCGAAAAATTGGCAGGTTTTTTTTGATGGACTTGAAATGCCTTATAACTTTTTCCATTTAAAATAATGGGAAGTAAGTTCTCCTCAGAATTTCTTCTCAGAGAAAGTCTTCACATTTCAGGCATGGACTATTAACAAGTTAACTAATGGCATGTGACTCGCCAGCTTTGCTTAGTTTTAAGTTGTAATTACTTACCGTGGAAATTACTTAACTTCATTTCTTCCAAGACTGGCGATAGGATTGATGCTCCAGAAAGTCGTACCACGGATATTTTGCTTTTTTTTTTTTTGCCTCCTCCCTGCACAGAATTGGAGCTTTGAATGAGTGAGTCTGAGACGTGTGTAGTGACAGAGTAATTAGTTAGAAAAACTGAATAGAAAAATGACGTTTAGAAAATTATCACAATAACCCCCAGCAGCAATAACTTGTTTATTTTGTGGTTCTGAAGCAATATTTAAAAAGGGATATTTAAAGGGGTTCCAAAGGAACCAAACAATAGGGCAGAAGCTGTTGTCCTACCTTCCTCCACCAACTTCCCTTATCTTTTGGGAAGGACCAACGGGAGCTTGTGGTCCTGCTGGCCTGTGTAAATGAAGTCAACCAACCCAAGCCGGGAGTCAGAGACGTGGCTTGGGCATGGTCCCCCAAGGGGATTAGGTCACTGACCTGCCTGCCTGACTTTCCCAACTGTACCATGCAGCATTGGGCCTGTCCACCGTCATGTTTCTCCTTTTCCCAACACCGCATTGGGCAGTCCCTGCAGGAGGACTGACGAGGTTACCTATGGGCTGTTCAGTCAGCCCAGGGGTACAAGGGGCACTTCGGGCAGCCACACCACCGGGGATCCATGGGGACGCTTATGGAAGCCCCGACGGACAGAGGTGACGGCGGGAAAAGTGGCTTTGAAAAGGCAAGTTCTAGGTTTCCAAGTACCGGTATTTCCACTGTAGCCGGTGAGTTTACGTTTCAAATACCGGCTTACGAGTTTCCGCGCGGGTTCCCAGGAGCCTAACAAACCGCCAGGTCCGCGCACGCCGCTAAACCCCACCCCCAGTGGGGGTGGCCTCAACGTGCGCGGCCGGGCAGCACTGCGCATGTTCATGGGGCGTGGCTCGGGGGGCGTGGCGAGTAGAGGAGGGACGAAGAGGAGCGTAGGGCTGACACTCTCTTTACCCCACTCCCATTCCTCTGTGCTGCACAGATTGCTTCGTTGTTGTTTCGTAGGAGCCATTTGGTTGTTTCTGTATCTTGCAGTGTTTTTAGAGAGTTCACCCTCACTGCATAAGCCACTGTACAGTAAGAACAATAGTTACCTAGTTGTAGCTCTCATGTTTCTTCTCTGCAGTGGAGGTGTAGAAGAATCTTAGTTAACTTACAGGTCCTTTCATTCCTCTTCAAATGGAGCCACTTACAAAACTGGACACTTCGATTTTGTTCTCATTGATATTCTTTTCACTTATGTTGAAATATACTTTGCTAATAACATGAACGCTGACAGGTATTATTACATATCTTAAAATTTTTATGAGGTACGTCTATGATCCCCGTTTCACAGGTTGTGGAAACTGAGGCTTAGAAGGTTTGAGGCGTTTCCTAAACCTCACATAATTTTTCTGCACATTTTGACTCTTAACCTGGAACTCTACCTCTCAGGTGTATACACTTTGTATGAAAGAAGATGAGCATTTACGGAATTTTGGCACAAGGAGCTGAAAGCAACTTAAATGATTCTGATTTGAATACAGCTTTACACAACTTCTTCCTGTCTTACTTCAACCTCACAGATTCCTGTAACTCAAATATGTGTTGGGTGTTTCAAGGATTCAGAAAACGTTTTTTTTTTTTTTTTTTAAACATTTTATTTATTTGACAGAGAGAAACACAGCCAGAGAGGGAACACAAGCAGGGGGAGTGAGAGAGGGAGAAGCAGGCTTCCCACCGAGCAGGAAGCCTGATGTGGGGCTCGATCCCGGGTCTCCGGGATCATGACCTGAGCCGAAGGCAAGTCGCTTAACCAACTGAGCCACCTAGGCGCCCCTTTTTTTTTTTT
>PITA01033780.1:0-12345 GCA_004023965.1 Spilogale gracilis | reverse complement strand
TGGACTGGAGGAGATTATGCTGAGTGAAATAAGCCAGGAAGAGAAGGTCAAGTATCACATGGTTTCACTTACTTGCGATGCATGAGGGGTAACCTGGAGAACAGTGGGAGAAGGAAAGGAAATGGGAACTAGGGTAATCCAGGGAGGGAGACGAAACAACAGAGACTTTGGACACAGAGACAGACTGGGCGACTTGGAGTGAGGGGGGTGGGGGGATGGGAGAGCCTGGTGGTGGGTACTGGGGACGCCTAGAGCGTGGAGCACTGGGTGTTGGGAATGGGGAATGAATCTTGGAACACTGGAAAAAAAAATTGGTAACAATAAAAACAAAACAAAACAAAACAAAACAAAAAATCAGTAAAAAAATAAAAAAGCTATATAAATCCCAGTGTTATTTGGAAGTGCTAATAAAACTGAATAACCCCTTGAGAAACCCAATTAAAGGATGCAAGAACAACGGTTTGTTATTTAACGAATGGGATAGTTAATACCCTTGGGATACCCTTGGCAAGGTGATGTTGGTCTCCCTACTTCACACCATTAAAAAAAAAAAAAAAGAAGCAAAACCTAGACTTGGAGGAATTACTAGTAATCACACTTCATCCAGAAGAGAAGGCAAGATAAAGAAGCTATCTCAACATTCTTTCATATCCCAAAAGAAACAAACCAAATTAAAAAAAAAAGACAAAATATTTAATAGGCATTTTTTACAACTGCAGTACAAATTATCACTTCAAATAAACATTACAGGGATATAATTACTAGTCACCCAATAAATAATCTTTGAAGCTTTCTGATAAAATTATTTCATTATAAAGTGAACGTTTTAATGCATTACTTTCATTGTACTTGTACATATTGGAGAATTCTATCATAGCTTGAAATTCAACAACTTTCAACTTTTACAGGAATTGCTTGGGCAGATGTCCCAGTTTCAGTCATTTACTGGAATATATTTTAAAAATAGGCAAGAAGTCAAAAAAGATTAGGTTGGAAAAGGAAATATAATTGGGGTCACAGAGACAATGTTGCATTGTAAAGTTCTGTGCCTCAAATTCTCCGTGGTGCTGTACTGTCTTACAGAGCGATAATGAAAGACACTGCAAGGCCTGTGTAGGGGCACAGAAAAACCAAAAATAAAAAATCCACAGAGAGAAATCCCCAGGCTGGCAGCTGCTCGTTGTCCAGAATATTCAACCAATTCTGCTGCTAACCTAGGAAACCTACCACCTCTTAAAACACTGATCTAAAAACTAAGTAAGGCAATTCTAATTGCCTTTTTCAGGAGAACATTGGTGTGTGAACCTTACATATGATCACCTCAAAATCCAGTTTATGTTGTTCATAAAATCTGAACACCTCTGATCAAATATTTGTTCAATTCTTTATACTAAACGACTTGGAATTTTTCTTGTGACCTGCCTCCCGAGGTCAACACAATTCTTTGTTGATAATGTCAGATCCTTAAGAGCTACCTGTGTGATAAGCACCTTTCTCTATTAAAATTCTGTCCTCTGTCCCACTGATTGACTACTTGCATCTAGAACAAAGAAGAAACTTGAAAGCTAGGCCTATCTCCAGCTTTGCAAGCAACAACTGTGTTGCGTATATCTGCTTTTAAATACACCTCCTTTTGGTGGGAAAGAGATGACAGAAGGAGAAAACATTTGAATGAGGAAATCTTTGAAGTACTCTTAGTAACAATGTGAATCCTGGCAAATTATTTAACTTCTCCAAGCCATTTACCCATCTTGTGTTCTTTCTCCCCCTACCTCTTCAAGAATTATACCGTTTACTCATGTTTGTTAGAACCAACCGGGACATGAAGTACTTACAACACTACAAAAAGTGTCCTAATCAGCTAAGGCCAGAAACACCCTCTTTTTAAGACTGCTCAACTACATATATTATCTGTTTATCCCTGTGGGTCACTAGTACCTTTTCCTTTTATTAGTTTTCAGATGAAATGCGAGAAATGTTGTAGTTTTGTTTTTGTGCTGAGTGCTGGATTTAAATGATCTGCAGGGTACCTCAAGAGGGGCAATGAGAGATCATTTAGAAATCCCAGAGGTGAAGAGAGTGGTGTCCCCCCGAGGCAGGACGATTACTGCCATCCCAACCATTGGCATTTAGTACCATCTTAACCAATTCTCTGATCACAGGAGGGATAAGACAGAGTCACTGCTGTATGATTCTAGGACATTAAAAACTCCTAAATATGGTATGTGGCATACTAAGATTTCACCTGTGAATTTTTTGTGTTAGCAAAAATACAGTATATGCTCCAAACGGATTCTAGGCCTTACAACATTACTCAAAAAATGTAAAATTGTTTGGTGATGTCTTTCTAAAGGACTGACTAGGCAAGAAGTCGTGTCATAAACATACAGCCAAAAACAACAACTAGTAAACAGATAAGCAAAACCAAAAATGCTGCTCTGGGGTCTCTTATATACAGGGACACATGGTACTTTTCTTCCTGAAGCCACAGCCAGGCAGCCCAGGCTAAATGAAATAGTCTTCCTACCCTAAGGACGAAGTCCAATCTTATATGCCAGCATGAATGTGCAGGTTTGTGCTTTTTTCGGTATGGAATGCACGGGAGAAAGAAGCTAGGAGGCTTCCTTTAAGAAGGAAGAACCAGTGTATAAAAACTGGTTTAACGCCTACACGAGGGCTCAAGACGGCGGCACGACGCGGGCGCGCAGCAGCCAAGACACGGTCTGCAGCCAGCTCCAGCGCCCACCAGCACACGCCTGCAGCCCCCCGCAGCCCCCCGCAGTGTCTGACGTCATCTGCCACCAGCCAGGCCCCCCAGAAGTGTCTGACGTCATCTCCCTCCAGCCAGGCCCCTTGGACAGGTCCACAGAGGCAAGGGCTCACGGGATGTGTCATCTAGTCATCTGATCTGTTTGCTGCAGGCCAGGTACAGCTCTTAATGGCCCCGGCCACCTTTCAGTGGATACAGCCACCTTCGGGTGGCCCGCCACAAAATCATCCCAAACCTGGAAAGGACAAACCTTTTAAATACACCACAGACGCGCGCAATCGAAAAGGCACGGAAAATCCCACCGCAGAGAACTTCCTGGACATCATCGGTGGGACTCGCTGTCCTCAGGTCCACACACCGACTCTAACTGGAAGTTTCCCAGACCCCGAGCACGAGTCCGGCCGAAAACCCGTCTTGGGGGCTGAATGACCACCTGACTTAGTGAGAGACGCAATTTCTGGAACCGAACCAAGAGTGACAGCAGCACAGTGCTTTTTCAGTGTGCCTTTAGAGGCCTCTCTGGCGGGGGTAGGGGGCTCCGGGCCCTCCCTGGGAAGAGACGCCTGAGGGCAGAAGGCTCACTTTCTACAGGACCGCCGCTGGGCAAGCTTCCTCCTCACGTGTTCGCCAGCGGGTCGAACACCTGCAGCACCGTCCTCTTGGCCTCAGCGCGGCCGTTCATCCGGGCATCTGCGTCCTTCAGCCCCCGCTCTGGCGTCAGCTCCTGCGCAGCCGCAAACGAGGCGGCGCTTCGTGGCGGGGCGACGCATGCTCTCTGCAGGGTCCCAGCCCCCGAGTCCAGCGGGTCGGAGCTCTGGGAAAGCCAGGCTTTCTCCATCAGGCTCGGGTGGTGGAGAAGGCTCCAGAAGGGATCCTGACAGTCCCCAAGAAGGGGGGGCGCCTCGGACTTGGGCTCCTTGGTGCCGTGGGTGTCGGCGCTCGCTGCGGATGAAGGGCCGAGGCCAGTGGGTGGTGGGGAGAGGGCGCCCCCGTCGGGTGGGCGTGCGGGGGGCGGGTCGCCGCTGGGGCTGCTGCAGGTGAGGGCCTGGAGGACCTGGCTGTTGCTGCTCTGCAGCACCTGCAGGTGGAAGGCGGCGGGGGCGGACTTCTTCCTCCTCGGGGGCGCCTGGGGCACCAGGGGCGGCACCTCCAGCGCGGGCAGCAGCAGGGCCATGGCGGGGGCATCATCTGTGGCGGGCGGTCCCCCGCTCGGCTTCCTCTCGGCACCCTTCCCAGGCTGCAGAGTTCTCGGTTTGGGGACAGGAGGGATGGCTGCTAGAGGAGGGGTTTCAAGGCCTGTGTCTGGGGGCCCGATGGTAAAATGGACGGCCTGATGCCCAGACTGCTCTTCTGGTGACTCCAGCTGAGGAAAGACCGGACAAAGAGTGTCAGTCAGAAGCCAGCACTGGGGGCGCGGGAGGCAGCCCCCAGACAGGGAGGGCAGGGGAACGGAGATGGAGCTCAGCGGGCATTCTAGCAAATTCGAGATTTGAGAATGTCTGGGATGCGGCAGTGTGACCAGGTACAAGAGAGCGCAGGGGGAACACACTTCTGTCAAGTACCAGCAGGTCCAACGACATAGGAGTGCAACCTTGAAAACCAGGGCTGCACGGTGAATATTCTGAAACTAGTTTTTCCTTTGTTACCTTAGGAAATGGGGTTATGTTCTTCCTTTATTAAAAGCGAACCTCTGCAAACTATTCTCTCAGAGGCCCCAGGTTGGGACAATTCAGTGCCTACCATGCGAGGCCTCCGGAACTTATGTAAGGGCATTAGGCTAATTGAAGGCCTGATGGATCCGCTGATATTTAACTACAGTAGAGGGCAAATTTCACACGGGAATGCCACTTCCTTGGTTCTGACTCAAAAACGATCACAAAACACCTGCACAGGGCAGAAGGGAGCTTTTGCATGGAAGGAGCAGTTGGAAGGAGCTGTTCGTATGCTAAAGCATCAGCATCTCCGCATTTCCTCTGCTCCTTTAGAAAACAAACCACGTCCCCACCAGCCTTTGACTGTTACTCCTGCCCATCGGCCTGGGAAAATGATCCACTTCTGCCCCGGCTTTTAAAAGAGAAGACGGAGCAGGCCCAGGGAAAAGGAGGAGAAAAGAGGTCTGCTTTGGAAGGACGCAGGGCAGATGGACAGACATGAGGTGCAAACGTGGGGCAGACGGGTGCAGAGAACATGGAGCAAGCACCAGAGCCTCATCGCACACGTGGTACAGGTGGAAAAATGGCAGCCACTCGCGAAGGGCCAGCCAGCGGATTACCGAGGGTCCCGTTACTAGAACACTGAGATCAAACGGAAGATCCAGATGTCTCTAGAGGTGCCAGTCTTTGGGCTGCCACTGTCCTGACAAACTCATGTCTCTGAAGCAGCAAGCAAGGCTGAGAAGCTTGAGAGCGAGAGCAAAACACAATCTGCAAGAAAAGTGGCAAGAGAAGGTGTCCGGGCCCCAGTATCAGGCCACGCAGAGCATGTCCACACTGCAAATCCACTGAGTGGCAAATAAAAACCTGTACCTGTGCAACCACGTGCACACGACATGGATACACACAAACGGGAAGGAAGCATCCCAGAGGGGCTCGGTTTGGGGGCTCCAACTGAACATTCGGGGGGCCTGATACCTCCCAGCTGTTCCATCACAGCAGGAGACTCCTGGTTTTTCTCCCCAGTGAAGCCAAGGATACAGCAGGGACATGAAGGAGGAAGCCTTCGTGGCCACAGTGTCCGCATGGACGGGGCCTGTCTGGGTCTCCTCTCCCCAGACACTGGAGCACCTCGGCAGCACGCGGCTTTGCTACAGCTTCTTACCTTTCCTGTCCTCCGCAAGGTTGGCTTCTTGATGGCAGGGACTCTGGGCGCAGGCCGCCGGGGTAGGAGCGGGGCCACACCTGCTGTGGGCTCTGGTTTGGAAGGGCCTGGGTCCCTCAGGGCTGCGGCATTTAGGGCATCTCCTGGGGTGCCTGAAACACACAGGTGTATGGATGGCTGAAGTGGGCAGGACAGGGTGACTCACTGCATGATTTCATCTTTAGGCAGTCCACATCCTAAGAGTAATTTGCTAAGGCAATGTATTTCCTTTATTTCTAAAAAAAAAACCCCCAAACCTGAGTGCTGTCAGGACCAACCAGCTACGTTTAGCCCCCAGCTTCTCATGTTCGTCTTCTCAACAAGGATGGTCTTCATGGGGGAATCAGTGAGGCCCAGAAATTATGTGCAAAGTTTTATGACTGTGCATTTCTTGGGGGACATAATCTGAAATGTCTCAAAATCTCAGCAGGGCTTATGACCAAGAAATGTTAGGCTAGGATCCTTAGTAGACTTCAGATCTCAAACCTCTCCTAACCTCTACCTTCACAGAACACTTTTAAAAAAGGAACTTTACTGAGATATAATTCACATGTCATGAAAGGATACAATTTAGTGGCTTTTTGGTGTATTCCCAGAATCGTACAAACCAGCACCACTACCGGATTCCAGAATATCTTCATTACCACAGAAGGGAACCTTGTTTCCATTAGCAGTTACCCCTCCTTTCCCTCTTCCCCCAACTCCTGGAAAGTACTAGTAACTTTCTCTCTGTATAGATTTGCCTATTGTGGATACTTCCTGTAAATGGAATCATACAGAGGTGCCTGAGTGGCTCAGTTAAGCATCCGACTCTTGATTTAGGCTCAGGTCATGATCTCAGGCTCGTGAGATTGAGTGCTGCACTGGGTGTGGAGCCTACTTAAGATTCTCTCCTCTCGGGGCACCTGGGTGGCTCAGTTGGTTAAGCAACTGCCTTCGGCTCAGGTCATGACCCTGGAGACCCAGGATCGAGTCCCACATCGGGCTCCCTGCTCAGTGGGAAGCCTGCTTCTCCCTCTCTCAGTCCCTCTGCTTGTGTTCCCTCTCTCGCTGTGTTTCTCTCTGTCAAATAAATAAAATCTTAAAAAAAAAAAAAAAAAAAAGATTCTCTCCTCTCTCTGCCGTGCTGATGCACTCAAATAAAAATAAATAAATAAATAAATAAATAAATAAATAAATAAATAAATGGAATCATATGATACATAACCTTCTGTGTTTAGCTTCTTTTACTCAGCATAATGCGGTCAAGATTCACCCATGATAAAATATATATATGAATACATTTTGTTTTATGGCTGAATAATATTCCGCTATATGGTTACACTACATTTTACCCATTCATCAGTGGTCACATGGCTGGTTACATCCATAAAATTGTATTTTTTTAAATAAAGAAACCATTCATGATACTGTCATCCTGCAATAGTGTTTCTTGACCTCTTAATTCATGCCCTCCTTCAATATTACTTGGGATTCCAAATAAGTTACAAATCCTGTCTAAAAGCAAGTAGACAGCTGAGACTGGCTCTTCAGAGGGCATGATCTCTCCTCTCCAAAAGAGATACTTGTACAAAATCACAGCAAACAAACAAAAAACCAAAAGCCTCAAAAATATTCGTACCAGCAATTTTTAAAAAGATTTTATTTATTTGACAGAGAGTGAGATCACAAATAGGCAGAGAGGCAGGCAGAGAAAGGAGGGGAAGCAGGCTCTCCGCTGAGCAGACAGCCGGATGTGGGACTTGATCCCAGGACCCTGGGATCATGACCTGAGCCGAAGGCAGAGGCTTAACCCTCTGAGCCACCCAGGCGCCCCATACCAGCAATTTTGAATATGATTATGATTAATATGATTAACATGGGTTTAGTGAAGTAACAGCACCAAAAAATTTAACAGGTGGTATAGTGGGGAAGAGGTCCCCGCCTGACAGTAGGTCTCTTCTTTTGGAGCCGGCAGAATGAGTTAGTGCCTGGAGCATTATCCTTTTCTAAATTCATTTTTGTTTATTTCAGTCTCTCCCTTAAAGTCCTTCTTAATTATCCTGGGGTTATTTCCATATTCTTACTTGATTTTAAATGTATAATTTTAAATGGACAATAACATTTGTAGTGGAATTTTACAAAATGTTGCTAAAGGGTGCTTCCAATTTAATACTGCCTCCAGAAAAAAAAAAGTTACTTTCTCTTCTAGGGCCCTTTTAGAAGATGCATAGAAAAGATCAGAATGAGAGCCCCAGCAGAACACTCACCTCCTCTCGCTTCCAGAAGACATCGGATGGCTGCTTCTGCTTCCTGAGCATTGGTAGTTTTGATCTGCTTGACGTTGTAGGGTTTACTTATCCCCATCCTGGCTTTGGGCTTCAGGACAGAATCAAGGAGAAGAGCACATTAATAGAGGCAGGAAAACAGGCTCACCCGGTACGCTCACTGCCTACTGATCGATCAGTTTGCAGGGGTGACGGCAGGGGCTCCATCACATCAGAGTTAAACACAAACTCCAATCTAGACCGCATTCCTCAAGCCTCCTTCTCCAGGAAGTACTCTCATACCAAGAAGAGGAATGCAGTAATTCTGAGCTGACAAGTCTCCTCTCCAAAACTGGGTGGTTTCAGGTCTTTGCAATGTGGATAAACCACTATTTATTTCATTAACCAGTTGAAACCCAGAAAGCATCATCAGAAGTCACTTTCCACACAGCTGAGTATAGTTATTAAAATATCTCCTAACCTCTACCTTCACAGAACACTTCTCAAAAATGCTTTTTCTCCCTCTTCACCTTTCTCCCTCTTAACCTAAACTTCTGGGTTGCCAGTGATGACCTGCCTTCACTTCCGTAAACCAGTCATTCATGAGTCTTTCCCTCCTCCTGCCGTCACATGTGACATCTGGCCCAGCCTCCAGGGACAGTTCGCCTCCACCCAGTACTCCGGTTTCACCTCCTTCGCCTCCATTCCACTCACCGCCACCTACTGTCCTCCTGAACAGCTCACTGCCATCCTCTAGAACTTTTCATCTCTACAATCCTCTCTCACTCGTTACTAGTGTTCCCCTACTGCACTATTTACCCCTCTTCTTCTAAGCCTCTTCTCTTAAAACAACTGATCTGAATTTCTCCTACTTGCCTTCTACCAAGCACTGCTCTATAGACCAAGGTCAAAGGCAAGCCCTGGAAAGGGGAGAAGCAGATGAGTCTGAAAACCAACAGTTCCACCCCACAGGGACACATGGGATTTTTCATCAAATAAGATTTTCTCTCTAATACTCTGTACAATGATGTAGAAACCCCGTAACACATCGGCTCCTGAGTTCTGGGTTTGGGAATGAGCTGGCAGGCAGGCAGAGGGTAAAGAGATGTAGGTCTATGTGTTCACTAAGAAGAAGCAATCCCACAACATCTCAGGGGCCAAAGATGAACCATGGGGCAGATCCCTTAGGTTTGAAATGCTGGCCCATTTTGCTCTGAGCCGAACACAGAGGAACTCACTGCCTGCTGGGGTGCTCCGGGCAGAAGTTTTGCCGTCTGCAAGATCGAGTACTGTCCGTGCGTGCCGGAGGAGATGGACACATCCGAGGCCGACTTTTTCACCATTAAACCAGCTGTGAAAACCAAAGAGGGTGGAGTCTCAGTCTCAGCAGAGTCACTGGCTGCTCTGAGGCCAATTCCCTGCCAGCCGAGAGGCAGGCCAACCAGGGACGCACTTAGGGTCTCAGCCCGCGTGGGGCAGGCAGGCATCCACAGGGTCGATGTTAAATTTCTCTTTTGAGTCTCCGTTTGAGCCTGTTCTCTAGAGAAGTATTATTTGCGTGCTAATTTTAATCTAATATCCTGGGGTGAGGACTCAAAAATCTGATATTAAAGTCAATGTATTTTTGAGTGGTTTAAAATACACTACTGTTATTAGGGCCCCCATTTAAAAATGGTTTGTGGGCAAAATCTAAAAAATCCCAAAGCAGGGGAATAAATGGTATTAAATGACACAGTCATTAAGAAATCATATTTTAGAACATTTAGGGATGCTGAGGTGGCTCAGTTGGTGAGTGTCTGACTCTTGGTTTTGGCTCAGATTGTGACCTCAGGGTTGTGAGATCGAGCCCCATGCTCAGCGCGCTTGGGACCCTCTCTCCCTCTCCCTCCGCCCTCCCCCCGACACTGGTATGCACATGCTCTCTCTCTAAAGATAAATAAATAAATCTTAAAAAAAAAAAGAACATTTGAAGACACAGACATTAGATGAAAGAAAAAGGACCAAAGACAACAGTTTTGTAAAAAATAAATAAACACGTGCAGATACAGACATCTATAATTAGAAAAAGGCCAGAAGTCTTGTGGTTAACAATTGTTATTGTAGACAATCAAGTGAATTTAAAATTTCGGGTTTTTTTAATATTTATCTATTTTTATGAAGTTCCACAATATAAATTTTACTTTTTATTTTATTCTGAGTGTTAACTCAGGAAAGGAAAGAATATGCTTACAAAGTCACGTGCTTCCAGCTTGCCATCGATGACTACCGTGACGTAAGCCAAGATGAACCCAAAGGAAAGTAAAGCCTGAGGGAAAAGTCTCTGTGTCTGACTGCCACACTTTTGGGGTCAAGGGGAGAAGTAAACTTAGAGGTAAAACAGAAAGTGCTCAAAAGCATGTCACCAATGTCTTTTCAGGTCATTAAGGGAAGCTTGAGGAGCCAAGGACTACTCTGGAGGAGACGGGAGGAGGAGTGCTGTCCTCAGAGCCGGGCTCAGGTGGCTGGATGCCAGGGGCAGTGGCCATGGGCCCACAGAAGCCAGGACACCTGGGGTGACAGGGATCAGGGCTCATGGGAGCCCTGGGAAACGGTGAGGGGGGCAGCAGGTGCAGACAGAAGGCGACTTCTGCGGGGCTAGGGAGGACGGTGCTAGAAGGTCTTGCTTGGTGGCCCCCTCAATTTTCCATTCTCTACTGTCTCCAGCGAAAAGCCCCTTAAAGCAAACCACGGCTACGGGAAGGCCAACAGCTGTGTAAAAAGAATCACGTAGTTTGCTGTGAGAAACACAACTATCTCTGGGATCAACACAGACGGGAACCTGAGGAGGGGCAGGCGCTGGGGACCCAGGCGAGGCAGCAGCGACTCAGAGGCAGGTGCTGAGTAGCAGGAGAGAGGTGGTTATTCCCAGCAGGCACGGTGGCAAGCCAAAAGCAACAACGTCTTACTTGGAGGGGGGGGTCTCTGCGGCGGCTGAGGCGGCCGAGGCCTAGTGGGGACCGACAGAGACCTGCTTGGAGAACGGTGCCGGAAATCTCCAACTGCTTCCAGCTCCTGCTTTAGTGCCACCGACTCAGCGTCATCTGGAGGACACGGCGGAACGCGAGTGAGGCGTGAGGCAGGGCTCGGACTCGCGTCTGTGCGGAACCGACTGTGCAGGAGGGCTCCCCACAGGGCAGGGTCTCCCCCCGCCCGCTGGCATGGGAGGGGGGCACCAAATGCCTGCTTGGAACGGCAGATGAGCTGTGGACAAGTCTTCTTGTCCACACGAGAGACATGGAAATGTATCCAAGTGTAGGGGTGTCTCCTGAAATAATGAGGGAGACTCACACAGAGCAGAGGAGACAGTTGAAGACCAGAGCCCCTCAGTTTGAATTCCTCACTCTAACACAGGACAACTGTTTTAGGGGGGGAGAATATTCTCTGCTTCTCCCAGCAGGGCAGGCTGCCATCCTGTGGCAAGCTCCTGGAATGAGGTGTCCCTGTTCACCCACCAAGCCCCAAGCACTGTCACAGGCGATCGACCTTGTGACCTGTCCTGCAAATGCCTTCCAAGGCTAGGAGGGGCGTGAGGAGGAGACTCACGATTTTACTCCATATACATTTATTACACAGAAGCTCAGGAACATGGCAGGTCTCTGCCACCCTACAGTGCAGCCCAATTCATTTTATTTTGACTCAGACACTCCAGCCCTCACATTTCCACCAGCTCGAACCCATGTACTTTTGAGGTTGGAGCTGGGAAGAGGCAGGGCTTCTCCTTCTAATGGGAATGCCCGAACCCCCACAGCATCGAGGACATGCCTTCTTGACACCCGCCAGGTGGCAATGTTGTCCACCTAGCCCCATGCTGCTCTACTAATTTTTCATTCCAAGAGGCCTTGGTGCACATATGTGCCCTCCCCTTAAGGGGCTTCCTGTATGATGGCCACTCCTGCAGAAAGAAAAGGACCACCTGCTGTCTGAAGAGCATGTCCCTTTGGCCCCTTCTACTCAGGGCAGGAGCCCTCTGGATGTGCAGGGCACAGAACCACCTCGGCTGGGCAGCAGTCCCCAACGCAGCCATGCATTTTAGTCACCTGGGGAGCTCCATGAAATACCAGATCTCCAGGGTCCCAGCCCCCCTCCGCCAAACCCACATCTCCATGATGGGGCTCAGCAACTGTACCTTTAAGAGCTCCTGAAGGCTCAACGTGGCCAGGCCACTTACTAACCACCTTTGGGACCATGGCACTTGGGGGTGTCTGCACCTCTTCTGCAAATTACCTTCCCTGAGAAGCATCTCAGTTCACTTTCAGCCTGTTCTGTATTCTCAACCGCAGCTCACAGCAAGCTCCCGAACCTACTGGATCAGACGGGGAGGCACTGCGAAGGCTCTCGTGGCCATAGCAGAGTCTGAGGCTGGTGCATGAACGACCCTACTTTCCAGCCCAGGGAAGGCCAGCGGGCTTTACAACTTATTCAAAAGGGCCATTA
>PITA01033779.1:0-12348 GCA_004023965.1 Spilogale gracilis | reverse complement strand
TCCCTCTTACTTGTTTCTACCTTTTTGTCGATGGTCCTTGTCTCCCGTGGTGATCCAAAAGTGCGAAATATCACATTTCAGGCTGATTTCATGGGTGTTCATGGTGGTCCTGTAGTGGTTTTTTTGCTGGAATTCAGCTTTCTTCAGGGAACTCCCCGACATGCGGTCACCTGGCCTTCCGCCATCTTGAAACTCCTCACCTCAGTTTTTAATACACTTTGCTTTCTCCCAAAAGTTCTCCTCTGCCTCCCTGTGTCTTCTCGCTGCTCCTCAGAAGGCGTGACCCTATTTTCCCCTAGGCTAACACAGTGAACTGCGGTTTTGTTCACTCAGGCTAATTTGTGAATGACTGAGATTTGTGTTACCGCCTTAACACTCCTACTGTATTTGCATTTTAAAAGAGGATCTTACAAAGACAAATGAAACTACTCTTCAGGGTTGGTTTTGAGGGTTAGAAGTAGAAAGATAGTCTCTTCTGCCTCTTAGATCAGCATTCCTCTGACATAATTTATCTAAAGGCCCAGATTTGTCTTAATGTCATAGATCTGGGTTTAAAACAATCGCAGGATTATGTGTTGAATTTTTTAAGTGCAGGCTGTCACATTTTAATTTCCTCACAATTTGAGCCTAGAAAAACAGAGCTGTGGGTGTTTTTGTTTTGGTTTGGGTTTTTTCCCTTCCTTTGACACAGATTTGAACTATGACCTATAATGCGAACAGTTTCTTTCCAAAGTTTCACATGACTCGAGGGGTGATGGCAGGCCAAATATGTAGTGCTAGTGGGCGGGCTTTGGGAAAAATACCACGGGGAGTGAAAAGCTCTTTGATGGGCTGTCTCTGTAGCTGTTTCTCACTGTGGTCATATTATTGCCGCTATCCTTGGTTGTGTCTTAAGCTTGTGGCTTAAGCAACTATTTCAATGGGCTCACGGATTTTTTTCAGCCAGCAGTTTGGAAAGGCCCTTCCTGCAGAGATGCTCCATGGCTATCAGCGGCCGTGGCATTCCAGGGGCTGCGGGTCGGCTCCAGCATGACTTATTCACGTGACTGGCACGTCAGGTCACGGACCTTGGCTCCTCCCCCTGTTGGCTCCTCCTCCACGGGCTGCTTAGGCTTCCTTACAGCATGGTGGCTGGGTGCCGAGAGCAGTGTTCCCAGAGACCAACATGGAAGCCAAAAAGCCTTCTGGTGACCTAGGCGTGGAAGTCACATGGCATCATGACTCCCACATTGAACTAGTCAAGCAGGCCACTAAATCCAGCCCAGACTCAGGAGAAGGGAAATAGACCCCAGTGCTGAATGAGAGTAGCAAAGTATTTGGGGCCATCTTTCTCTACCACAGATGTTCTTAAATATGAATTATTATAAAAGATCATAAACTATCATTTACCATGTTGTTCAAACCGCTCACACAGGAAACAACCCTCTGATGTTAAATTCTATCCTTCTCCTTAAATGCAACATTTTAGGGGCATCTGGGTGGCTCAGTAAGTTAAATGTCTGCCTTATTCAGGTCATGAGCCCAGGGTCCTTAGATGGAGCCCCAGTCAGGGTCCCTCAATGTGGAGTCTGTTTTTCCCTCTCCCTCTGCACCCCCCTTCCACTCATGCTTGCTCTCTCGCTCTCTCTCAAACAAATAAAATCTTTTAAAAAAATAAATGCAACCTTTTTATCCATTGACCACTATACCAATGTTAAAGATGGCCTCCTACATTAAAGATGGCTTAATCTCCAAGTCCAAGGGCTTTCTGGATGCCCAGACAGGCCTGCTCCCACAGCTGAAGTGGATCATTTATTTACTTTCTTTAGAATCCATCTTGAGAAGTCACAGATGAACTTCAGTGTTTTTAACTCTTATGAGCAATTTGCTTTTTTAAAAAAAATAGGAACAATTCTTTAAACACATTTATTTATTTAATGCATGTCTATTAAACACCTACGATTCCCAGAACACCATTCCGTGTCTGGAATATGGAGAGAGGGAGGGTTGATGACAACCTATATTAGCTGCCTCACAATTGCCCTATAGGGGAGAGAGACATGTTCACAAATAACAGAAAGGAGTGGAGAACACAAGTCATGAAACTGCTGAAAGGGGGTGGAGGAAAAAACAGCCAACTTTGAGTTTTGGGATCTCAATACCAGTATTTGCATGGATAAAGGGTGGCATTCTAGAACACAGATGATGTTCCCAATCAGCAGAAAGTAGAGGTAGGAACCTAAGACCTGATTCAAGCAGTATGCCAAGAAGATAGCGTGGTACAGTGGTTAAAGCCCAGGCTTTAAAGCTGTGCTGCTGGGGTTTGAATTCTGACTCTGCTAGCTGTGTGATCCAAGGCAAGTTACTTAATCTCTTTGTGCCTTGGTATTCTTACTTGTGATGCAGGGATAGTAATTGTCTCTAATATGTATAATGTGAGAATTAAATGACTTAATATTAATAAAGCCCTTAAAATGGTGCCTGGCACACATTAAGTATTATATGAGTGTTTGTTAAATAAATATGCCCAGCCCTCGGTAAGTGGTATTATCTTTCTGTGATCTGGGTCTAGAATTGGAGAACATTACCTGGATGTTTTACTGAGACCACTATTTTCACTCATCAACAATTGTAGGAAGCTCATTCTTCACATAAAGGAAACCTACAATTTGGAAGAGGAACACTTAACATACCTGTAAGGGCAAATAGGAGCACAACATTGGATATGTTGTATACACCCGTTTAATCGCATTGAATGAAGGGTTACACTATTCTCTTTCTCTTGCGAAGGGTCTTGATGTTTGGGTAGAACTTGAACATCCATTTTTAAATGTTGCTTAGCCAATATGTATGGAGTGCCTGACACTGTTGGAGGCGTACAGTGTGAATGATATGGTTGTGACCACCAAATAATACAGCTGTAAGCAAAAGAGACAAGGCCCCTGCTTATAAACTCCTGGCATTTATTTACATCCTGGTGGTGAGACAAGGAAGCAGGGTGTGCCAGGTGGGGACACAGCATGAACAAAGTACAAAGAGAGGAACAAGCAAAATAGAAATGTTCGGGGAACAGTGGGAGACAAAATATACCAGAGCAGGTGGTGTATACAGTGCCATTCAGGGGATACAAGCAGAAAGTCATCTTCATTCTGAAAGAAGAGGTCAAGCAGAATAGCCCATGCCAGAATTTTTAAACCCCTAGAGCTCCCTACAAATGGGTTGCCTCTGACGCATGAGTAATTGATATTCTAGGCTCCAGTGAGGACAAAACAAGTGAGGTCAGGCATAGATTGTAGCAAGGGTTTAGGCCTCACATAATTTTCTGATTCTGAGGGCTGTCAAGATTAAAACCAGGCTGGAGAATGTAGTAAATTTTTTTGGCCCTGGAAAATTTTCAGAATAAAATAGAACATCAAATTTTAGGAATGAGCTAGGAAAAAAGTAATGTTCAAGAAAATATAATCCTTGAAGGATTTCAGTCCCTTCCAGGACTCTCATTCTATATGCCTGTGGAATGCTGTATGTCTACTAGACACTTTTCTGGGTTGGGGTTTGGGGGGAGCGTGGGGGAGGGGGGAGATTTGTAATTTTCAATATAATTAATGTTGTTTTTTCCATGGGTTCAAGGCTCACCCCGTCCCTGACGGACGGAGAGCTGCATGAATTAAGCATGATTGGTTGTAAATCCAATCCCTTCCGACTGTCAGATTTTGCAGTAATTGAGGAAAGTTCTTCTAAAGAAGAAACTTCTCAAATCACACACAAAAGACACATTTTTAAGATCAACCAACACTCCCAAATTGGAGAACTGCATAAATTGTCACAATTATCCCAAAATATAAGTGAACTGGGTTACAATAGGAATTAGAAAACAGAGGAAATGTAGGAAGGAACCAGAAAATGAATCAGAGGGAAAGGGAGTAATCCCAACTTTGTAGTGAAAAGCCAGAGATTTGAAACAGGTCTTCTGGTTTTAACCGCTTTCCCAGCAAGGTTCTTCTCCACTGAAAGCTCCTCCACAGTTCTGATGCACTTCTGCAAATTTAGAAGTTCTTCCCACACTGCTTGATAACAGCAAGCTCCTCGGGGGCACCTGGGTGGCTCCATCGGTGAAGTGTCAACTCTTGCTTTCAACTCAGGTCTTGATCTCAGGGTCATGAGTTCAAGCCCCACATTGGGTTCCACAATGGACATGGACCCTACTTTAAAAAAAAAAAAAAAAAAGAAAGAAAGAAAAAGGAAAGAAAAAAATGCTTTTCAAAATTTTTTCCACAGAAAAGCTTTTAGGGCTTGATATGTAGTCCACACATTCTCATCTCATGAGCCAGAGTGGGAATAATCAACTAGTTTGCCTCAGACCCTTCTAGGCCCAACTTTCATTCAAATTCAGACAACCTGCACATAAAAATCAGAAGTGCAAGAAAGAAAAAAAGAAAAAAAAAAAGAAAACAGAAATCCTTCAATGTGTGAGCAAAACAGGTTGGTTTCTCAATTCCTTTTCTGAAACTGAAGGAAATAAATCATTTCTTTCTGTGACCTTCTGATACTTAACAGCAGTCTCTGTCCTCTTTGGGAGACCTATATTCTCAAGGCCAAGTCAGAAATTTAAACCACATCCTGGCATCCCCAATGACAGAATTCTGGTTGGAGTTTAATGTTTACCTGCTGGGGAAATGTTATCCAGCCATTTTTGAACCTTTTCTGTCTGTCAACTCAATACATTTTAAGTTAAAAGCTATCTCCGTACACATACTATATATTTGGAAATTTAGGGAGTATATTCAGTTCCAGCCTTTCAGAAGCATGAACATAATTGAGTTAAGAGATGAGCACTTGAAAAACAAGATAATAATTAAGGTAGCACATGATTAAGAGTCATCTGGGTCATTTAAATAAGTAGGATATGTATCCCAGGAGCAAGAGGTCATATTATACTCATGTGGCGCTAGCAGATGAAATTGGAATTGGGTCTTGAAGCATGAGTAGGAGTTGTCCAGGTGGAAGGAGCAGGAGAAGGTTCTCCTGGAAGAAACATAGGCTTAGAAGTGGCCATAGTGGCTAGAAAGTGACTGGTCAACCTGTTCACTTATGCCTTTGGAAAATCACCAATGTCACCCTAAGTGGCAACTTGAATTTTTAAAACCCTTAATAATCGATTCATCTATAATATTACACTGGGTTCATCTACCCTCCTCCTCTGAAGAGCCCAGCATATTCTACCACAGTCGCTTGAAAACACCTTCCACATTAGAAGCCAGAATTCCTGGCATAAGTCAGTAATTGCCTTTTGCTTCATGGACCTGCAGATTGTTTTCCAAAAGGAGGGAAAGAGACAGGAAGGTTGACAGACAACGTATAAAAATCTCATGAGATGATTTATTGTATTTCCTTAGGGAAGTAGTAAAAGAAATTAGATCATGGCACATTCTATTTGTGTCAGAACTGAGCCGTTATCGTACAAAGCTTGTAAAACTTCAGGTGCTTTGCCTAGAACCGTGTTTTAGTCTTTGGGTGTCTGTAGTACATCCCCAAGCTCTCATCGGAGCTTGCAGAAGACAGAAGACCTGCCTTCAAAAACCGGAAACCATAGCAACTTCGCACACATTCTCATTAGGGCATCAACACCTGGGCCATCAAAGGGGAGCTGTGAGCTGTGTGACAGCAAAAGTTGGAGGGGCTTTTCCGTGCGGCTATTAACTCACTTGTCTCCTGTGCTTTGGCTTTTCCATTTCCACAATTCATTTTTACGGTACTTGGGATTTATGGCACTTCTCCATATCTTATTTCATTTTATCCCCATAATAACTGTGAAGTTAGCTGTTATTAACTCTCCCTTTCATAGCCATGAAGGAACTGAAGCTCGACACATTGCTAAGTTATTCAGGGAGAAAAACAGTCGCTGGCCAGTCTTTCTGAGTATAATAATAATAGAAAAGAAACCTTTTTTTGCATGTGTGGTACAATGAGAGGTTTTCAGGTATTGCTGTGTGTAACAGTACATGTGATAAGACTCTTGGCTAGCCTTATTAACACCTATAACACATATCATTGCATTGGTTATAATATGGGAAAGAAACCAGAGATTCAAAAGAGGAAGAATCACTTCTAACATAGCCACATCGATGGATGTGAAAGTATTTCCAACACTGTCAATGTGGTGGGGACAATACAATAGTAAGAGGGTAAAAGTGAACTAGCACTATTTTTATGTTAAATAATTCAGCTACAGTAATGGGGGCAGGGTGTTAGCATTTATATTTATGGTCAGTCTGTGGATTGTTTCAAAACTGGAGGACACCTGAGTGGCTCAGTTGGTTAAGCATCTGCCTTTGGCTCACATCCCAGAGTCCCAGGATCAATCCCATGCCCGACTCCCTGCTCAGCAGGGAGCCTGTTCTCCCTCTCCCTCTGCCCTTCCTCCCCACTCATGCCCTCTCTCTTAAATGAATAAATAAAATCTTTTTAAATGCATAGACGTCCTGGAACTTTTTGATTTTTTAAAGTGGATTGGTTACTCAAATAACTTGTATATTGACACATCTTCTATAAACACATACAGATTACATAAAAAAGACGTAAAAAGATTACTAATTACACATTCCAAGACGATACACTGGGCAAGCCCAGTCAAATCCCACTCAAGATTTTTAAAACCCTTGATATTCAAGGCTAATATATGGAAGTTCAAGGATGGTTATTTTTAAGATACATTTGTTTTCATCCTGATATTAAGGGTAAATATTTTTTAATCTCTCCTTTTTTCATTCTAATTGAACTCTGTCAGTGTCACAAATTTAATTGACAATAAAATCACTGGAAATAGCAATCCTTCTTTCTAACTGTCCTTTACTAGACTTCAACCAGATAGTTCCTGAATGTCCTTTGATCTACTGGATTCAGTAAGGACTGTTAGGCTTAAGACTGCAGAAGAGACTGAGCAATTTCCCCTACTCTAGCCATTAATCATTAATTGCTTTAATAGTTTAAAATTTATGCAAAGACAGTTCATCCGTAATTATGCACGTATTATCCCTTTGGGCATATGAAATATGAGACAAATTTCTACAACTTCCAAGGGCGAGGTAACAGACAATCTTTCAGACATCTTTCCAGAGTCTGCCAACAAATAGATTTTCTTTCTTCAAGTAAATGGTTTTCAAACTTTGCTCTCCAGAGTTCTAGGGGCTCCTAGGAAGTGCCCCCAGGGGCCTCTAAGGAGTTGGAGGTGATAAGAGCAGGTCTTGTATTTAATGCTTCAACTCACTATAGGCAGAGCCATGAAACACTTTCCAGTTTCTCCTCCTAAATTCGACCAAGGGCACCAAGAACAAAACACTGATGCCAGACTCTCCCCCCCTTAAGACCACATGTAGAGCATCTCAGTAGGTTTTTGAAATTCCCAGAAGCCATCTCACCACAAATTTATATCACTTCAACTTTAAAAAAAAAAATCTTGGCATACTTTCAGGAGGATATGAATATGCCAAAAATTAAAAAGCAATGGGATCTCACACAAGTTAGGCATGATCGTAATGAGGAACTCACTTTAAACCCACACCAGCTCCCTCTTTGTCCTCAGGTGAAGCTATGGGAACTCTGAACATGGCTGGTTCCCTCCCTTTTGTCGCTTCACAGAATTTCTCTGGTCTGCCTCTTTTTTGCTATTTGAGCCAGTTGGTCAGTATTGCCTGACTTCCTTGGGAGACCACTGGCTTCTCCCATCTCCTTGACTGGGCCTAGATTTGCCGGTCTATCACTGCAGCCCCATTGCCCTCATCCATGACTGGAGTCTACAGATAGCTAGGCCCCTTTTGCCAATCTCTCTTCACAACTAACCCCCATTCTCAGAACCTTATCCAATCTTAGGTTATTAAGAAAAAAGCTCAGGGGCACCTGGGTAGCTCAGTTGGTTAAGTGTCTGACTATTTTGGCTCAGGTCATGCTCTCTGGTCTGTGAAACCAAGCCTTGGCATCAGTCTCTGGCCTCCGTGTGGAGTCTGCTCACCCCCCTATCTCTGCTTCTCCCCACCCCCCATGTTCTCTCTTTCTCTCTCTCTCTCTCACAAATAATTAAATAAAATGTTTTTTAAAAAGAAAGAAAAAAGCTCAGAGTTGATGTACTACACCAAAATGGAAGCAGCTTTCTCTCTGGACTTTAATCCCAAATTTAACAATATGGAATCATAGAGCAACAGGTCTTTAAAGGAACATGGAAAAGCTGGTAATTCAGAAGAAGGGGGAGGAAGGCTGGTCATTCAATCCCGTGACTCCTACTACCTCCCCAAATTTTGACTTTTTTTAAAAATGACCTCCACAAAAGAATTCCCCACTCATCTAAGCTTCAACAATCGTTTTTCCTACTCCTGGCAGGAAATTAGCACCTCAGTTTATATTTTAAAATTAGCTTCTAATGCAGAGAACACTCTGTTTGCTTTATCTTTGGAGACTGGTCTTTAAGATCGTATGGACTATAAATCTGAATCAACTATAAAAATAAAATCAGGAGGGGCGCCTGGGTGGCTCAGTTGGTTAAGCAACTGCCTTCGGCTCAGGTCATGATCCCAGAGACCTGGGATCGAGTCCCACGTCGGGCTCCCTGCTCGGCGGGAAGCCTGCTTCTCCCTCTCTCACTCCCCCTGCTTGTATTCCCTCTCTGGCTGTGTTTCTCTCTGTCAAATAAATAAAATCTTTAAAAAAAATAAAAATTTAAAAATTTAAAAAAAAATAAAATCAGGAACCAACTGCTTCAGAAAATGAAATCATAGCCAGTTCTCAGCCTCAACCACCTTCTCTATGGAATGGGGAAAATAATATTAACTCCCTCATAGGGTTGTCCTGGAACCTTAAATGGGTTCCCCCATGTAACAAGATTGACACAGCCTGCCATACCGAAGACACTGGTACATACACTTTCTTCTGTGCAGTTGTTGGTTTGGTTGTAGGGCTGGAGGTTTTGAGTTTCTGTTCACTCAGTATGACTGTCCACTTCAAATCACTTTTTTCTAGGCTGCTGAAAAGTCACTAGACGGTAAAGTGGTGAGTCATTCCATTTATAATCCCAAACGGTTTTTCTCATTTATACCCAGGGCGTTGTTTTCTGCCACTATTCCTAAAGCCATTAGCTCTGTTTCTTTGCAAGGAAAAAGCTAAGAAAAATTAACAAACAGGCGTGCCTGTGTGGACCAGCCAGTGAAGCATTTGCCTTTAATAGGGTCGGTGGTCAAAGGAACGAGGCTGATACAAAAGCAAAGGTCAAGCAAAGCTTTATTTAGCACGAGAATTTTACTGACCAGCCAGGGTCACTTCTCCCAGGAGAAGGGCCACACCTAATTTCTCAGGCTAGCTTTTATAGGGCACGCCCCCCAAATCACAAGCTGACTAGGGTCACGTAACTCGGAGTTAATTTACATTTCCATTGTATAGGGGAAAACTGCACTGGAGCTGACCCTACTCACGTGGCTTGCCTGAGTTAATTTGCACTTCCATGGCCCTGGAACCTGGAGGCTGAGGGCATTCGGGAGTTCCCATCTGAGCCCAAGTACCGGTATTGGGCCGCCCATTCTTAGTTTGCATCTCCATACCCCTCCCCCATGCTCCCCAAATAGGAGGTTAAGGGAGTTAACCGATTGAGCATCTCCCCCAACCTGGCTGCCTTTGTTTTCCAGGGGCCATTTGTCCATAACACCTGGAGCTGTTTTTCTGAGTAAATAAGATGGCGACTTGGACTTCTAAATAGGTCCTTACACCTCAGCTCAGGTTCTGGGTTTGAGCCCCACCTTAGGGCTCCCTGCTCAGTGGGGAGTCTGCTTCTTCCTCTCCCTCTGCTCCTCTCCATGCTTATGCCCTCTCCTGTGTGCACTCTCTCTCAAATAAATAAATAAATAAAATCCTTTAAAAAATAGAATTAACAAATAGCTTTCGATTTTTCCAACTCCTCTCCATCCCATGAGGGCCCAAGCAAAATACATCCCATGTTCAGGACATGACAACTTTATTTTCCAGAAAAACTTCTAGTTAAAGGGTGACATTTCACGCTGACTTCCTAGAGCAAAAGATGGTCTCTTTTATTTACTTAGTGTGCCCTTAGATATATTGCCAAACATTATCGGGCCATGAGACCTGATCAAATGCCCTCCTTATTGATATTAATAAGGATTTATTAATTCAATAAATGTAATCTATTGCATTTAACTCTAATTTATAAAGAACTTACCAGCCATTTTTAGGAAATACTTTTTAATGGAAACAGCTGGAGTTTCTTATTTTTATTTAGAAATGAAGGAAGACATTTATCCTCATAAAATGAAGAACATCACCACTTACCATGAATTCCCATGCATGTAACCCACGGATTAAAAAAAAAAATTACAACTCGAGAAGGAACACGGTGGCTCAGGGTGAGTATGACGAAGCAGGAAGAATGCAGCATTTATGGCGAGAAGATGGGGCTTCCAATCACAGCTGTGTTACGAGTCAGCTGTGTGGCCTCCGGCATCTAAGTGCTTTGCCCTTTCTGAGTTTCTCCTTGTTCAGGAAATGGAAACGATCGCTGCCTTTCATTGTGTCACAGGGTCGTTGTGAGACAGGAGCTGGCATGGAGTGGAAGAGGGCTGTGGGGCCTCCATCATGTTCCACCGGCCACTCCTTACCTCCCCTTGACTTTTCCAGCTGTGTCCCCACGGCCCCCACGTTCTCCGTGGTTCAACAGCACAGCTCAGCCCTGAGTGATCGTCTTGAGAAATACTCAGGCCTCTCTGGGAACTACCCTCTATTCGTATTTATTGATGATTCCACACAAGTAATTCCAAGAGACCCCGGGGGCCTTAATGAAATCTGAAAACAGAAAAGCATTCCAAACATAATTATCTTCTAAATACAATTCCCTTATGAAAAACCCCCACGTTCCTACTCAGTCCTGCTATCAGTGGGGTCATCCTGTGATTCAACAGAATGTCACCCCAAAAGTCATTTTATAGAATGACACACACACACACACATGCACACACACACTATCTTAATTCTGTCGGTAGCTATTAATGAATAATGAATTCCTATAAAGATTTTTAACCATTCCTTGTAAGTAACTTTTGGTAAAACCAAACTTTGATATTTTAATTCACTGAGATTATATTTATGTTGCCATTGGGGTAATTTTTTATATGGAGAGACATACAGATACAAATATGCAGATATATAGACATATCCATGTACATATATGTTCATACACACACACATATATTTAGTAATTTGAAATGATTTACCTGAGTTGATTATGTTAAACAAATAATTACTACAACTCCCCATCACTTTATAGCTTAAAGACTCAAACTAAGTCACTGGGATCAAGCATAATTTTTTAAAAAATTTGGTACAAATTTTTCTGCCTGTAAAACAGAAAGACCCATAATCGTGAGATGTGCTGCTTTTCAACAAATTCATTGTAGCCCATTAGGACCTACGAAAGATGTTTGGGGCTGATTCTCTGCTCCCAACCAGAGTCAGTCACACGGACGCCTAAGCGACTGTGTGTTCCCATGTGTTCTTCTCATTATTATCCCCCTTAGTGCTTTTTCTATTTATTTTAATTAAAAAAAATGCATTTCCAATTTAGAATGTGTCTTGATGGCACAGTGACATGCAGCTCTAAAGGATCCTGGGGAGCGGAAACAGCCCTCTGGAGACCAGGAGCCTGAATCCACCCCCAACATGGGAAGGGGCTCCAGCATTCCTAAGAAACGGGAGGACCCAGGTCGCACTCCCGCCCCAACCTTGGTGAGTCCTTCCCCTCTAACATTGCCATCCGGATCGAAATTGGGTTGAGACAAATGTCAGGGGGAGTCTATAAATGGGCTACAAGTGGCGTGGTCTTGTGTTGCCATGGTAACCGGAAGGCAGGGAGGGGGCATGATAAGCTACTATTTTTAATTCTCAGACTGTTTTAGTACCATGTGTCAGAGCCGTCCCTGTGCCCCCCCCCCACCTCCCTCACAGCCCTCCCAAAGGACCGGGGGGCTATTTCACTGTGGCGAAGATTAGCTGCCTGCTCCACCAGCTGCCTGAGAAACTCATTGTTGATCTTTCTACCTGACCCCTCCCAATCCCCCACCCCCCAACCAATGGACTTCTTCCCTGACTTGGCTGATTTGATTGATATTTTTTGGCAATGACAATACACAATGACAATACCTCTTTTATGCTATCAGAAACAAAATTAATTCTTTTGGTAAGTAATTTATTCAATGTATGGATTGGATGCACAATTTTGCCCCCGGAGACCACCATTGCTGTCTATCCCCTCACCCATGTAGAGACCAGGTTCTACCAACCTCAGCATTTGTAAATGAGCCGAACCCTCTGGTATGTGTGGTG
>PITA01033778.1:0-12341 GCA_004023965.1 Spilogale gracilis | reverse complement strand
TGGAGGGGGCTAGGATTTAAAGTGGCAAAGGGGCGGAGGCTCAAAGGACATGGCGCTTAAGGGTGGTTTTGGGGTGGTCTTGAGTTCGGGGATCGAATAGGGGCGGGGACTGAGGCTAGGGGCGAGGCCTGGCCAAGTGGGTGGGGCTGGCGGGGATGGGTGGGGTAGATAGGTCGGTCGGTCGGTAGGTCAGGTCGGTAGGACGCTGACGCAGGTGGTGACCTAGGCCGCCGCTCCACCCGCAGCTGCACACGTACCTTGTTCTGGAGCTGCTGCGGGGCGGGGAGCTGCTGGAGCACATCCGCAAGAAGCGGCACTTCAGCGAGTCCGAAGCGAGCCAGATCCTGCGCAGCCTCGTGTCGGCCGTGAGCTTCATGCACGAGGAGGCGGGCGTGGTGCATCGAGACCTCAAGCCCGAGGTGGGTGCGGGGCTTGGGCCGCGGGGGAGGACTGAGGCGCGGAGCGCTAGTCTCTGACGGCCGCCCCGTCGCCCTCCCAGAACATTCTTTATGCCGATGATACGCCCGGAGCCCCCGTGAAGATCATCGACTTCGGGTTTGCGCGGCTGCGCCCGCAGAGCCCCGCGGGGCCCATGCAGACGCCCTGCTTCACGCTGCAGTACGCCGCTCCCGAGCTGTTGGCGCAGCAGGGCTACGATGAGTCCTGCGACCTCTGGAGCCTTGGCGTCATTCTGGTATGAGACAGGGTCCCCGGGAGGGTTCGGGGTGCCTCGAGCCTGGGGTCAGAGGGCTTCCTGATGCGGGCCTGCAGGGACGCCCCCGAGGCAGAGGACAGGGCTCATCTTGGTGGGGGTGGCAGGGTTGCTCAGGTGCTGGGGTCAGGGCCCCCGAGTATTAGGGGTTGGAGGTTCGGGTTCAGCATCACACATGGGCCTCAGGAGTTACTCTCGTGGAGAGGGTGAATGGCTCTGTGGGTGGGCTGGGTCAGCCTCCTGGCCTCTCTTGGCCCTGCAGCCTGGACCGGTCTCAACTTCCCCTTCCCTCACTTCTCCAGTACATGATGCTGTCCGGGCAGGTCCCCTTCCAAGGGGCCTCAGGCCAGGGCGGGCAGAGCCAGGCGGCAGAGATCATGTGCAAGATCCGCGAGGGTCGCTTCTCTCTGGACGGGGAGGCCTGGCAGGGCGTGTCTGAGGAAGCTAAGGAGCTGGTCCGAGGTGCAGAGCGGGGGGAGGGGCCGGGAGGTGGGAGAGGTGTCACAGATTGTGGTTGGGGAGGGGGTGGCCATGGGGTCACGGTGGGGCAGGGATTGGCAGTGGGTTAGGTGTTTGGTCTCAGGGACTGGTCAGGGAGGACAGTGGGGTTGTTGGGATCTCTCTGGGGCGCAGCCCCCACAGACCGGCTCCTCCTCAACCCTGCCCTGCCCTTCCTCCAGGGCTCCTGACAGTGGACCCCGCTAAGCGGCTGAAGCTCGAGGGGTTGCGGGGCAGCTCATGGCTGCAGGACGGCAGCGCCCGCTCCTCGCCCCCACTCCGGACGCCGGATGTGCTGGAGTCCTCGGGGCCAGCTGTGCGCTCTGGGCTCAACGCCACTTTCATGGTGAGGGGAGGGGCCGCTGGGAAGCGGGGATGGGAGGCGGGGCCTCCTGGAGGCCACACCCCCAAACCCAGAAAAGTGAGGTGAACAAGGCCTGGCCTCTGGTCGGTTGGCACCCTGACCTTTGGGGAGGCTGGAGGCCAACGCGTCGTTGACCTAGTGGAATGGGAGGGAGGGTCCGGGATGCAGTCAAAGCTAGGATCTGGAAGTCGATGCCTGGCCGGTGCTGGAGGGGCACTCACCCCTTCCTTTCCTCCAGGCCTTCAACCGGGGCAAGCGCGAGGGCTTCTTCTTGAAGAGCGTGGAGAACGCGCCGCTGGCCAAGAGGAGGAAACAGAAGCTGCGGAGCGCCACCACCTCCCGCCGCGTCTCCCCTGTGCCCGCCACCGCGGGCAGGGCCGCCGCTGCCAAAGGAGCCCCCAGACGAGCCAACGGCCCCCTGCCGCCCTCCTAGCCCCTCGCCACAGTGATCCCTCCATCCCCCATAGGGGCTGTGACCTGCGAGCCACCGGTATCGGCTCCGCCCCATCCCCAGAGATTGCCCTTCCCTCCCCTTCCCCCCACCCCACTCCCAGACACAGCAGAAGTATTTTTATAAGCAGAGAATTTTTTATGTCTTACCAGATAGAGTTAGAGATGCAGGGAGGGAGGGGCCTCTGCCGAGACGGTGCCTCAGCGGGCAGAAGGCGCTTCTCCCCCAGGGGGCTGCTCCACCCAGAAGGGCTCCTCCCCATTTCTCCACACTGAGTTGCCACAGGGAGAAACTGGGACCTCCCCCCTGCCCTCTCCTGAGGCCCTGCTCTTGGGAGGGGGCGCCCCTCTAGCTGTCACTTTATGGACTGTCTGTGCAATTATGTCCACCAAAGACCTGTGTTGGGGGGGTTCAAGGAGAGGCCCTGGGGGACCCCTGAAGCATTTCTGCCTCACTTTATGTCACCTGCTTCTCCCCTGTTGGGGCTAAGGAAGGAGGTAGGCGACCCCTAAAAGGGGAGACCCCCTTCTCCCCACCCCCTATCCCCCGGTGGCACAGCTGCCTCTGGCTGGGGGCAGGGCCTTGAGGGTCTGGGCATCTGCAGTCACTGCCTCAGCCCATCTGGGCTGTGCCTTTGACTTTAAAATAAAAGTCCATCCAGTGCTGTGTGTGGCATCTGTGTGTTACGACATGAGGAGGGCAGAGGGCTTGGGGCAAATACATTTTCAGCCAAGGGGGCCTGGGGTCTCAGAGAAGAGGGACAGGGCAGAACCTTCTGGGTAATAACCTTTTGTCCTTGACTTTGGCCTGAACAGCAGGAGGGCCACACAATCATCTCGGCTATGTTTTCGGACAGCTCTGCCAAGTATCCTGTAGAATTCTCTTGGTGGCTAAGTAACGGAACCATCAGCGGGGCGGGATTTTTAGGCTCTTTTAACTACGCAGTGCAGAGGGAGACCCAGGCAAGGCCTGATCTGGACACAAACACATATCAGGACCCAGATTTTCGGTCTGAACTTTTTATTCTACTTTTTTGGTGTTCCAGTCTGGAGGATTTTCCTTTGGGTCCCAGGATGGGTGCCGGGTGCTCCAGGGGCTACAGGCTGAAATAGAGTCTTTGTGGCCCCGTTACCTAGGGAAATGCCAAGATGGGCTCTGATTGGATGCACTTAGATCATGCTTCCACGGTGGA
Organism: Spilogale gracilis; assembly: GCA_004023965.1. NCBI lineage: Eukaryota > Metazoa > Chordata > Mammalia > Carnivora > Mephitidae > Spilogale > Spilogale gracilis. The sequence goes on along the minus strand of PITA01033778.1, from coordinate 9,124 downwards.
CCAATCACGGTGTCCAGGGATGCGGGGCGTGGCTTGCCTTCTATGTGGATCACCGCCTCCCCTCTGGAAACTCCTTGGGTGAAGAGCAGGAGGAGAGGAGGCCCTAGAAAGAGGACAGTTGGGCGGAGCTTAGTTCTCTCCCCCTCCCCCGGACTGAGTGAGAGGGGAATCGCCTGTAGTGAGGTCCTCAGAGCCATCAGTGCCACCCGCCCCAGCAGAGTTTGAGACTGCCCCTGCCCTGTGATCCTGCTGGGTGGTTGGCCCCAGCATCTTCGTGGGCACCAGAGCTATTTCTCTGTATATTGCAGAGAACCCTATACCCCAGGGTTGCCTGCATAGTACCACTCTAGGTGTCCGTCTCCAGGCCTTCTCTTCCCATATTACCCTGTGGGGGCATCTCATGGGGGACCTTCCCTTCCCATCCTGAGGCTTGCCTCTTTCAGGAGGAGGTCCCCAGAAGACATGAACCTAGAGATGCTGAAGTCAGGGCGCAGGCAGGCCCTGGGGGCAGGTGGGGTCCTGTGGTTGGGGATGGAATGTTGTTGGGTGGGGACATCCAGCTGTGTCCCACCCTGCCTAGGAGAAGAGAAGGGGAAAGCATCCAGAATTCAGAGTCCTGCTACTGTGGCATGAGCAGCTCACTGGATAGCCTTAGGTTCTCCCCCCTCCTTTTTTTAAAGGGGGTCACCTGATTGCTAAGCCAAACTGGTGAATGAACAGATGTGACATTGTGATCATCCGTGTTGAAGGATTTACTGAGATTTACGGAGGTCTTCGATGCATAAGGGCGGGCCGAGCATACCACGTGGATTAGCTCCCTGACTCTGCACAGCTAGTTTATGAGAAAAGCATCATCTTCATTTAAGAGATGAGAAAGGTGAGCCTTAGTTAGGGTCCGCACCTTGCTGAGGGTCACAGAGCTACAAGTGCATTGGATCCCAGTGGACTGATTCCAGAATTCCTTCAACCCCAGGAATTCTACTGTAAAAATGGGCTTTAATTTTATCTCAATGCTGGATGTTTCGACTGTTGCAAACTTGGTTTCTCTCATAAATGATGCTGAAACAAACACATTTGTATACAAATCTGTGCATTTAAGAATAGCTTTGAGATATAATTCCTATAACGCATTATTTAAGAGCCCATTTAAGAGTACAGTTGAATGATTTTTAGTATTTTCAGAGCTGTGCAGCCATGACTGTGGTCTAATTTTAGAACACTTTTCACCTCCATGAGAAACTCTACCCATTGGTAGTCACGCCCCCTTGCCTCTCAACTCTCCAACTCTAGGCAGCCACTCATCTGAGTTCTGTCTCTCTAGGTTTGCCAGCACTTTGGTATGCATTTTGAAATACACTTTCAAATAACCTTTCATAAATATTGTACTGGTATATAGTCTCAGAAGCAGGATACGAACACGTCCCATTTCATTATATGCACTGAACATTGTCATTTAAAAACCTTTGCTAATCTAAAAGTCTCTCATCTTCAGTCTCCTTACCCTTTTATCCTATGTAACTCACCCTAAGAAAGAGGTCTTCTTGGCCTCATTTTGTGGGTGAAGGAGCTGGGGTTCAGAGGATGGACCTCTGGGGGGGAAGCCAGTTGGGGGTGGAAAGGGCTGGGGCTCGGGGCAATGAGCCAGCCTCGGTCTGAATCCTGTCTCTGCCGTGTGTGGTCAGGACCACACATCTAGGGAGACAGCTGTGACTTGGGTCAACAGCTGAGCAGGGTGTGAATAGCAGAGTGGATGGGGAGAGGCTGGCCACAGTGGGGGGGCAGGTCGGGAGGTCAGAGGCAAGTGATCAGAACCTGCCTGCTTCTACACCTTGACACTGGCCTCTGAGCAGGCTAGCCCTATATGGATGTGGAATCACATTCATGTAAGGGGGCTCATCCTTCTGCACTGGGCCTCTGTCCCACTTGGAAAATGGCCTCAGAGACGGGCATCAGGATGGCTCAGTCAGTTAAGCACCTAACTCTTGGTTACGGCTCAGGTCATGATCTCAGCGTCATGAGATCTAGCCCTGCATTGGGCTCCATGCTCAGCAGGAGTCTGCTTGTGTTTCTCTCTCCCTTTCCCTCTGCTTCTCCCGCTTGTGCTCTCTCTCTCTCTTTCAAATAAAAAAATATTAAAAAAAAAAAAAAGGCTTCAGAAAGCAGGCTCAGGGCCCTGGCTCTCTTAATATGCTGATGTCCTCAAGAGGGCCTGACAGCCCCCTACACATTCACGTCCCCACAAGTCACTGTTGAAGTGAAGTCAGGGTGCCAGTTTTTCATCCATGCCCTGTGCAAGCCCTGTCTGACTCTGGGCAAGTTGCCCCTCCCTAACATTCCCTGGGGCTCTCAATAAGAATATTTCACAGAGGGGCATCTGGGTGGCTCATTCAGTTAAGCGTCTGCCTTTGGCTCAGGTCATGATCCCAGGGTCCTGGGATCGAGTTCTGTGTTGGGCTCTCTGCTCAGTGGGGAGCGTGCTTCTCCCTCTCCCTCTGCTTGCCACTCCCCCTACGTGTGCTCTCTCTTTGTCAAATAAATAAATAAAATCTAAAAAAGAAAGAAAGACAGAAAGAAAAAAGGAAAGAAAGAAAGAAGAAAGAATATTTCACAGTAATGGAGTAGGGATTGCACAGGTAGAGACTTATTTCTTTGGGAGGGCTGCAGCATGTGTTTTAAAATGAGAAAATGCAAATAGAAGTCTGGATGCTTGAATTTTATTGAAAACCGGAAAGGGCAGGCCTGGGGCAGTCTTCCTGCACAGCCGGAGCAGCTGGTGCAGAATGGTGTTGCCCCCACAGAGAGGGCCGCTGCTTTCTAGTTTGCCACAGTCCTCACCACTCCCTATTGCTCACATCAGCTCTGGCCCTCATTTATCTCCTTGGCCTTTCTAGGTCTAGGGAGAGGCCTTCTCCTCCCTCTCCCAATGACCCTGCTTGGGTTCCCTCTATCGTTGTGTTTCTCTCTCTGTCAAATAAATAAATAAAGTCTTAAAAAAATTCAAAGGATACAATAGAGCACACAGGGAAAAAAATTTCTTTCCACTGGACCTGTGTTACCAGAGGTGTCGATGTTCCCAGTTCTCCTTAGTCCTGTGTGGGCACATTTCATGTCTAGTCAACTAATGTAATATGTAGAAGTGATCAAGAAAAGTTCACCTTCACTGAATGTCAATTTTATTTATTTATTTATTTATTTATTTATTTATTTATTTATTTAAAAGATTTCGTTTATTCATTTGAGGGAGACAAAGAGAGACAGAGAAAGCACAAGCAGGGGGAGATGCAGAGGGAGAGAGAGAAACAGGCTCACCGCTGAGCTGGGAGAGCCCAACATGGGGCTCGATCCCGGAACCTAAGAGATCATGACCTGAGCCAAAGGCAGATCCTTAACCAACTGAGTTACTCAGGTGCCCCTATTTATTTATTTTTAAAAATGATTTATTTATTTATTTATTTGCAAGAGAGAGAGAGTGTGAGAGCATAAGCAGAGATGAGAGGCAGAGATGGAGGGAGAAGCAGGTTACCCACTGAGCAGGGAGCCCGATGTGGGGCTTGATACCAGGACTCTGGCATGATGACCTTAGCCGAAGGCAGATGCTTAATGAGCCACCTAAGTGCTCTCATTGAATGTTAATTTTAGAAAAAAAATTAGGAAAGACAAAAAGGAAAACAAGGAAAAAGGATTGGTGGCATTATTCATAGATGATCTTGTTAACATTTTGACGCATTCACATCCAGATTTTTCTTTATCTTCTTTCTTTCTATTTTCTATTTTTATTTTTTAAAAGATTTTATTTTTAAGTAATCTCTGCACCCAATGTGGGGCTCGAGCCTATGATGCCAAGATCAAGAGTTGCACGTTGCACAGGCTGAGCCGGTCAGATGCCCCAAGATTTTTCTTTATTGATAGAGATTTTCAATGGAGAGAGCATCAAGATGTAAATAAGTTATTATAACCTGTTTTATTTTATTTTTTAAAAGATTTTATTTATTTGACAGAGAGATACACAGCCAGAGAGGGAACACAAGCAGGGGGAGCGAGAGAGGGAGAAGCAGGCTTCCCGTCGAGCAGGGAGCCCGATGTGGGACTCGATCCCAGAACCCCGGGATCATGACCTGAGCTGAAGGCAGATGCTTAACCATCCGAGCCACCCAGCCGCCTTCTTGCTATTTTAAACAGTGCTGCATTGAACATCTTGTGCCTATATCTTTGCTCACCTGTCCAAGTGTTTCTTCAGGGTACATTTCCTAGAGGTGAATTAATGGCTAAAGGATTGTTCATGCATGCACATTTTAAAGGCTTTTGGTATATATGATCTTACTGCCCTTCAGAAAGATCCTATCCTTTTATATGATTTGCAGCAACATGAGCAAAATCCAAGATACTCTGTCTCCTTGAAAATGAAACGATGCATGTGTCCTTGCCCTGCCGTCCACATTTGTGTTGGCAGAGGTCCTGGAGGTTGCCCAGGGGCTCCTCTTTCCCCTGCCTGGAGTCTGGCTGCGATGGGGGGCGGGAGATGTGTGGCCCATGGGCAGGGTGATGGGAAGCCCCTTCCTCCCTCCCTTTTATGCCTGGATGGGTTGGGGTGTCTGTATGGAGAAGGTGGAGGCTGAGCCCCAGGGAGTCCCCACCAGGGAGTTGGTACGTGGTGAGGACAGGTGAGGTGCCGATGGGAACACCTGGGAACCAGGTGGCCTTGCGATTGTGACAATCCACGGGGGCCTGGGTCTGCTTTGCCTCCTGAGGGAAGTGGGTTAGAGCAGTACCCGTCTGGGAGAGCTGGAGGGTATCCAGCAGGGCGGTGGCAAGGTGCCCAGCATACCATGAGCTCTCCACAAAATGCAGATTAAATCAAAAAAGGAAAATGAAGAGAACCCAGGGAAAATTCAGAATCAGCTCAGGCATGCCATCAGCAGGGACCCATGCCCAGGCAAGACATCAGGAATGTTCTGAGCATCCTCTAGTGATCTTTAACTCCTTGCCTTGGAGCCGCAGGCTCCCCTCCAGCTTGTGTCTCAGCTGGGGATGTTGTCCCCTCTCTGTGGTGTGAGGCCCCCATGGGGACCCCTCCCCTGCTGCTCTCCCCGTTGGGGTGGGAGTCACCTGTCAGCTTCCTCACTTGGTGTAGCGCCTGAAGCTTGAGAACAAACCAACCAGCTGGGAGGGGGCAAGGGCGGGAAGGCACCCACGTGCGTGCGAGCACACGAATGTGTGAGCGCGTGTACATGTGCGTGGATGAGTGTATATGTGTGAGCATGCGAGTGCGTGTGAGAGCACATGAGCACGTGAGGGCACGTGTGTGAGGATATGTGAGCATGTGTGTGAGTACCTGAGTGTGTAAGTGTGAGTGAGGATGTGTGTACTGAGCTTGTGAGTGTGAGTAAGAGTGTGGGGGTGAGCACCAATGTCTGGGTGTGTACGTGAGTGTGTTGTGTGGATGTGTGAGCAAAGTATGTGTGTAGTGTGAGTGTGTGTGAGCGGGAGCACACGTATGCAAATGTGTGCATGTGAGTGTGCCTGTGTGTGCGCTCTCCCTGGACGTGAGGGAGGCATGGAGTCTGGGTAAAAGTTTGCAGCAAATACTCTATTCTTTTAGTTTATCCTTGCCCGCTGTGCCTTACTGACTGTGGGGGTTTGTGGGGTTCAGACAGGGACGCCTCGGGCTGCAGAGCTGAGGGAGAAGATGAAGTGGGGCTCAGAGTTCAGCCTCTGCGAACCTTCCTGCCAGAGTCCAAAGCCCCCTCCACCAGTTCTTGGCTGGGTCACCTTGGGCAAATTACTGAGCCTCTCTGTGCCTCCGTAGTCTTGGTTTGTGAAATGGGGAGAATGATACTTGCCAACTCCTGGGGTTCTTGTGAGGGATGGATGGAGTAAAACATGTTGAGCACTTGGAACACATGGGTCAGGTGTCACCAAATGATGATGATGGAGCCGAATGGCAGTTGGGGAGGTGGTAGGGGGCGGAAGTTCCCTGAGGGAGAGGCAGGGGGTCGCTGCCTTCTCAATGGGCAGACCTGGGCCAGCTCTGCCATGACCTTGAGCACCGGTCTCGTGCCGCACCTTCATGGAAAGAAAACCCTTGCTTCCCTGCTGATCTGGAGTCCAGACAACAATTCCTTTCAGATTTCTGAAAACCTCAAAGGTAAAAAAGGACTTTTCAGCAGGAAAAACAAGGAGACTGACTTCCATAAGGTGCACGTCCCAGCGGCCTTGCACTTGGCTCCTGTCTGGCTACTGATGGGGAAGGGGGGTGGGTTGTACCCCGCTGGGCTGGGTGGGCTTCCTGGGGGAGAGGTGTGCAGCTGCCAGGCCAGAGTCTCCAGGGTCCCCTGTCTCTCTCCCACTCCCCTCTTGGACCCCCCCATCCCTCTGCTTCTCCCTGGGGAGGCTGCGGCACACGGAGGGAAAAGGGACTTATCCACAGTCACAGGGCTGGAGTTTTCCTCCTCATCGGGCCACACTTTCTGTAATGTGGAATTTTCCACAGGGAACCAGATCCAGTTTTCAGAAACCAGCATCTTCTGCCAGAAATTCAGGCCATCACCAATTTACTGGAAGGAGGGTATTCTTTGGAGTAGGGGGTTTGCTGTGTTCCCTCCCCCACACCTAGGTCCTCTGTATATTCCTTTCCTGCCCAGCGGGGGCAACAGGTGTCTCTGCAGATCTGTCACAAGGTGGACTGCTGGGAAGTCTCTGGACACAGACAGGAGGGAGGAGAAGGTGTCTCTGAGCCCTGCGAACCCAGGTGGGCACTGATGGGTCAGCGTGGGCAGAGACACCCCCTCCCCCCGGAGGTCAAGGGTTCCAGCCAACTCTGCATCTCAGAGCTCTTTACAGGGGCTCCCTTGTCTGCTTCTCCCTGGCTGAGGCTTGGAGGCTCACAACGGAGGGTTCTTGTACGAGGGAGTCAGATTCAGAATGGGGGTGTCTAGTTTCCTATGAAAAGAGGAAAGACTTCCTGGAGATTTCTCTCAACAGCAACAAGAATAATAACGATGTCCTGCCCGTCTCTCCAGTCTCGTGCATGAGGCCGCGTGCTCAGCACTGTTGTCCCTAGATCAAACTGGTAACTGCTGGTGCTATTGAGTACCTGCCCCCTGCCAGGAGCCAGGCGCTGGGCCAAGCACTGTCTGGGGGCGATTTCATTTCACAAATAGCTTCTACATTATCATTATTATCCATTGTCGTTCCATTTTATGGATGAGGAAAGTGAGGCTCATAGACGTCAGTTGTCCAAGGTCACATGATGGCGTCTGGGGTGCCCTGGGACCCACGTCTCTCCCCTCTACACCCTGGGTTCTTAATCACCGTCTTACTGCTCACATTTAAGACATTTCTCCCCAGCAGCTGTGGGTTCTTTTCTTCCCTCTGCTATAAGTGTCAGCTTTCTTCGCCGCGAGGGTCTGGGGTTTGCCTCAGCTTGCAGAGCCCGAAGCACCGGTTAATACCGGCTCTGGGCTTCCTTTATGGGAGGCCCACATGCCAGCGGCCTTTTTGGAAATAAATCCCTTCAGTCATCACATGCCATCGCGGTGTCCCTCATCTCAGCTTGGCTCTCCATTCTGATCAACAGCTTAGTACCACAACGTGAAGACTCAGATTCAGAAAGACTAAAAACAGGGTTACAGAGTAAACTGTTCCAAGGAGAAAAGCAAACAAGACGAACAAACGAAGGATGGGCGGAACAAACTCTGCGTGGCTCAGCAGACAAAGACTCGGAGGTCCCAGTGGACCACCAACTGAGCAATAGTCAATTGGCTACTATTTCAAATACCACTTCGGGGTGGCATATGATAGTGGGCTTGTTAAGGGGAACCCCACAAAATAGTATCACACCTCAGGGGTGGAATGGGCTGAGAACACCTGACACTCTGCCTCTTTTTTTTTTGCTGCCATAATCATTGTTAAAGCACTTGCATCATTCTCACCTGCGTCCTCTATCCCCGCCTCCCAAGAAAGCAAGTGAGAAATTAGCTCAAAACTGAATTCTCTTACTTTCTTCAGCTTGCAAGAAAATGCGTCCAAAGCTATATTTGCTTAGCCCGTCGCCACAGCCCTGTTTTCCTTTCACAACAGCAATAGGCCTATGATGTTGGGGGTGTCGATGGGGTTTTTGTAATACCACATTCATTGGTTTTCAGAAAGAAGCAAAAAGGAAGCAAAAGTTACTGCGTAGGGTTTCTGGTAAAGCTCTTCAAAGGAGGCTGACTCAGCAAGGAGGCATGCCTTTTTTTTTTTTTTTTAAAGATTTTATTTATTTACTTGACAGAGAGAGATCACAAGTAAGCAGAGAGGCAGGCAGAGAGAGGAGGAAGCAGGCTCCCCACTGAGCAGAGAGCCCTACTGGGCCTCTGGGCCTCGATCCCAGGACCCTGAGATCATGACCTCAGCCAAAGGCAGAGGCTTAACTCACTGAGCCACCCAGGTGCCGAGAGGCATGTCCTTTTACCCTTGCCCTTTTCTACTCTCTGCCGCCTGGAATGTGGATGTGATACCTGGAGCTGAAGTAACTATTTTGGGATCACGAGGTGACGTCAAGGATGGACGCCTCATGCTAATGATGGCAGAGAGCAGGATAGAGGAGCCTGGGTCCCTGATGGCTGTGGAGCTGCTGTCTTCACCTCGGGCTAGACTTCTCTTTACCAGAGAGGAAAATTGAACCTCCATCTTATTCTAGCCTCCATGATTTTGGTTCTCTGTAGTCAGGTGCAATTCCTGACTTACACCAGAATCTTTGAGCACAACCAATACATCCTTCCCACCTCTGTTCGTGAGTAAAGAGGAGTGTGGTGTGCACGTTCCAGGCTGTTGCTGGGTATCCAGACCGGGAGACAAGCCTGGTCTTGGTAAGCTAGGGCCTTGAGCTGGTCTGTGGAGGAATGGACACTCATGGCGATTTTCTCTCTCAGGACTGGAGGACGAGGATGGCAGTGTTAGGTGTGGAGGTGCCCAGGGACAGGAAGGGAAGGCAGGAATGGTGGAGAGGAGAGAGCACTGCAGCTGAGGCTTGTGGATTGTTCTCTGAGAGGTGGTAAGCCTCTGGCTGTGTTCCTTTGGGGCCCAGGTGACACAGGACACCACAACTATGGCGTGGGCTCAGAGCCCACCAGGGGTGGCCCTG
>PITA01033777.1:0-12349 GCA_004023965.1 Spilogale gracilis | reverse complement strand
ACACAGGGTCTCTCTGAGCGTGCACACATGTGCATAATTACACACCAGGGTCTCTCTTCCAGCATGCACACATGTGCACATGCACACAGGGTCTCTTCAAGCGTGCACACACATGCACACTCACATGCACACAGGGTCTCTCCGAGCGTGCGCATGCATGCACACTCACACACACACAGGGTCTCTCCGAGCGTGCGCACGCATGCACACTCACACGCACACAGGGTCTCTCCGAACGTGCGCATGCATGCACACTCACGCGCACACAGGGTCTCTTTGAGCGTGCGCACATGCACACTTGCACACAGGGTCTCTCTTCAAGCGTGCACACATGTGCACCCTCACACAAGGGTCTCTTCCAAGGTGGAGAGAAGGGGTTCTGTGGCCTTTGTTCTGACCCCGGCGACAGTCTCCTGAGGCAGCTGGGGGGCTGCTGGAGCGATGCCTGACACAGCAGTGCCTCATCTTAATCTGGGGACGTGACTGTGTGGCAAGTCATAATCCTGCTAAGAAAGAGGGGAGAGAGAAAACCCGACCAGTTGTGGGTCTGGGAAAGCTGGGGCCGAAGCCTGGGCTGGAAGCCCCGGGGACCAAGCTGGGCCTGGCGGGACTGGGCAGCCGAGGTCTCCGCCTGCCCGCCCCAGGGTTTCTTCCGCCGGAGCCAGCAGTGTCACGTGGTCTACTCCTGCACCCGCCGGCAGAACTGCCCCATCGACCGCACCAGCCGAAACCGATGCCAGCACTGCCGCCTGCAGAAATGCCTGGCGCTGGGCATGTCCCGAGATGGTAAGGCCAAGCAGGCGGCCCCTGGGGTTTCCCTGGAGTCTCCGAAGAGCCAGGTGGGCCTGCTGTGCTAGGCGGAGGTCGCCTTGCCGGAACATCCTTCCATGGGCCCGGGCTGGCCACGCACCACGGGGCTGCACCTCCCCAAGGTTCTTCGTGGCTCCCAACGGTAGGCTCTGCCAGAATAGCCGTCCCTTCCCCAGTGTCCCAGGCTCCTCGTTTTCTTCTTCCTGGGATGGAGTCTCCTCATTCCCTTTGCCTGTGGCCCAGTTACCATTCAGTTTCCACATCCTCCCTGACTCCAGAGCTAGCTCCACCCCCGTCCCTGTCCCCATGCTGGGACACCGGTCCGTGGCTAGGACTGGAGCCAGAGTCGGCTGCAGAGCCTCCTGGAAGGCGTGAGGTGGGGAGGACTGCTGTCCCCAGGGCCTTTCTCCTCGGTCCTCGGTCCTTGCCCACGGCCTCAGCGCAGCCCCCCAGCACCACACAGAGGGAGCCCAGGGCGGGGTCGGGGGAGGCATGAGGCGATGAAGAGCCAGAAAGAGCCCGTCAGCACTTTTCAGCGCCCAAAATAACAAAGTGAAAGGAAACACGCAGGGGTGCAAAGGGGCAGGCGGGGCGAGGGGCTGTGCCCCCACACCTGGGAGGGGTGTGGGGGGAGTGAAAAGGCAGGAAAGAGAGAGCAGAAGAGGATGTTCAGAAACAAGCCGCGGAGCCTCGGCTGGGCTGTGGTGAGTATCTAGGTCACCGGGGAGCCTGCAGGCCTGACCACAGGGAGACCTGTGTTCTCAGCTCTCCTCTTCCTCCGGCCCTCCCAGGCAGGCGAGGTGGCCCCAATACAGCTCGAGGCCCCCAACTCGACCACCCCAGCCCCAACATCACGAGGTCAGAGTCCTCAGTCCAGACTTCCCGCTTGAACTCTGCTACCAGCAGAAGCTGCTTTCCAGCTGGGAGAGTTGGCTGGGGAGACCGGGCTGGACATGGCCTGCGCCGAACACCTGCGAGGGCTGGGACGGGCCTCGAGCAAAAGTGGGGGTCCCCGGGGAAGGCTCTTGGGCCACACTGGAGAAGCTCTGCTTGGACCAGCTATTCCGGGAACAGCAAGTGAATTCTGTAATGATCAAAATGCCCCTCGATGGTGTCCTATACCCCGTGCTCCTGCCTCAAAAACTCCTGCTCCCTGACCTCTTTCAGCTGTCAAGTTCGGCCGCATGTCCAAGAAGCAGAGGGACAGCCTGCACGCCGAGGTGCAGAAACAGCTGCAGCGGCAGCAACAGCAGCAGCGGGGACAGGTGGCCAAGGCCCCGCCAGCGGGGGGCCAGGGGGCTGACCCCCTCGCCTGCCCTGGAGGGCTCCCGGACGGGCAGCTGCCCCTGGGCTCCTCACCTGACCTGCCTGAGGCCGCGGCCTGCCCCCCTGGCCTCCTGCGAGCCCCAGGCTCCGGGTCCTCCTACCCCAGCAGCTTGGCCAAGGCCGGGCCGGACGGGGCCCCGCACCACCTGGAATACAGCCCCGAGCGGGGCAACGCCGAGCCCAGGGAGGGCTTCCACAACACAGGGGGCCAGCTGAGCCCTGAGAAATGTGGACTTCGTTTTGAGGACGCTGGGCATCCTGGGCTTGAGGAACCAGGACGGGGCCCAGACAGCTACGGTAGCCCCAGTTTCCACAGCGCCCCGGAGGGGCCCTATGCCTCCCTGACAGAGACTGGTGAGCAGCTGGGCGGCGGAGAGGGTAGGGATGATGAGGGAGGGGCTTCCAAGAGAGGGGCCCTAGTCAGCACCCCCTACACACCAAACATGAGCCCAAGGGAGCCGAGGAGTCGAGGAGGGGAGGCAGAGCAGGGGCAGGCCAGGCTGAGGGGCACCCTCTGTAGGGGCAGGATCGCGGCTGGCTGAGACGCAGCCTGTGCCTTCCTCCTCTGGCCCCAGAGCACCTGGTGCAGAACGTCTGTAAGTCCTACCGAGAGACATGTCAGCTGCGGCTGGAGGACCTGCTGCGCCAGCGCCCACACATCTTCTCCCGGGAGGAGGTGGCCGCCTACCAGAGGAAGGTGAGGCCGACGGCCGCCTGCACGGGCAAGTGCGCTGGGCTGAGGCAGACTGACACGAGTGTGCACCCACCTTTAAGTCTGGGGTGCAGGCGTGCTTGTGTGTCTGCATGTAGCAGAAGACGAGAGGTTTCCCTCCCCCTGCGCAATGAAATTTTGCCTGGCCTTCATCCTACCTCCTCCAGCACCCAGACGTGGTGCAGAAGCCCTCGCCCCCTCAATGATAGCATAGTCAGAACCCTGATTCCCACCTGCGAGACACCCCTTCTGTGCCCGGCACTGTGCTAAGTGCTTACGAGAGCAGCCTAGGGGGCTGGCGTTTATTTCTGAGTGTCACAGACCGGGAAACTGAGCCCGGGGACGCTAACAGGCTCACTCTGGGTCACAAAGGAGTGGAGACACGGGCACACTGACGGGCCCCAGCCTCCAGACTTCATGCTCTTTTCCCTCACACTCTTGAAAATACCACCTGCTCTTAAAAACAAAACAAAACAAAACCCAACAACACTGGCTTGGCACTCGATTCTTCTCTATGGGTCTTTTTGGGGAGAGAGGTATGTGCTTCTCACCTCAACAAAATGCAGACTCTTTGAGGGCAGAGCTGCATCTCAGATTTTGTTTTCCCCACAACAGTGAACTGGGTGCCAATGGCTGGTGGGTGCTCAGTGAGGGTGACCAAATGATGGGAATTGACCCCAAGTGTGCATCTATGCTGAGAACGGGCCAAAAAGGCCAGCACAGAGAGCGTGGGAGTTCCGAGCCTCCCGCCTGCAGTTTATCAGTCTGGGCTTCAAGGGTGTGTGTGGGGGGGTAACAGGGTCATAAACGGCTACAAGGGGACACTCCTCTTCCTTCCTTGCAGTCCATGTGGGAGATGTGGGAACGCTGTGCCCACCGCCTCACCGAGGCCATTCAGTATGTGGTGGAGTTCGCCAAGAGGCTCTCGGGCTTTATGGAGCTCTGCCAGAATGACCAGATCGTGCTTCTCAAAGCAGGTGCCCCAGGGATGGTGGGTAGGCCTGGAGGGAGAGGGGCAGAGCACACAGTGGGGCGGGGCTGAGCAGAGAGAGGAGGCTTAGAGGGGGACCCAGCCAGCTCCCTGGCTCTGCCTGACTTCCTGCCTGCCTGTCCCCACCCCTCTCCCCAGGAGCAATGGAAGTGGTGCTGGTCAGGATGTGCCGAGCCTACAACGCTGACAACCACACGGTCTTTTTTGAAGGCAAATACGGTGGCACGGAGCTGTTCCGAGCCTTGGGTGAGGGGCAGGGGGAAATGAGAGAGACGGGAGTTGGATAGCGGGTCCATCTAAAGCTTCAAGACCCCGGCACCCTCTTCTCAGAGCAGATCACCCTCTCTGCTCCAAACACCAAGGGGGGAGGGTGTCCTTGGGCACCGAGGCCTCATCCACCTTACTCAACCTTTGGCTTTTCTCTCCCTCAGGCTGCAGCGAGCTCATTAACTCCATCTTCGACTTCTCCCGCTCCCTGAGCTCCCTGCGCTTTTCCGAGGATGAGATCGCTCTCTACACAGCCCTCGTGCTCATCAATGCCAGTGAGTGTCCCTGGGCTTGCCTGAGGGACATTCAGGTGACAGGGCAGAGACGGATACTGAAGGGCCTGGACCTTCAAATAGGGTTAAATCTGGGAAATGGCTTTAAAGAGCAGAGAAAGGACGCAGGGGAGCCTCGGAGCGGGAAGCAGCCTCCAAGGCGGGGATGGGGAAGTGAGAAGCTGGGGAGCCGTGAGGATGGGAAGAAGGGAGATCCCAGGGAGAGCCGCCATGTCAGCGAGTCAGTGAGGCCACACACTGGAATCACCTGGGGATTTTTTAAAAAGTGACTCTTGCCAGGCTCCACTCCCGGAGACGCTGAGGTCAGTGACCCGGGGTACAGCCAGAGCGGCAGGCCTTTCACAGCCTCCCGCAGGGGAGTCTCCTGCGCGTGGGGGTCACTTCGCAAGGAGCGCGAGGAGCATGTGCTGTCCTGGCGGGACTCTGAGGCCCACTCGGCTGGAGCGGGCACGCTGGGCTGAGCCGGGGATGCCCAACTATTTGGAGAACCTGGAGAAGTGGGTCGAGCTACTAACCCGAGTTTACCCACCAAGATTATCTGTGCTCTGGCTCTGCCAATGCTAGAGACCTAAACATATCCTTCCAACTAGAGATGAAGACTTAAAAGATGACTTCTGGCCATTTTATGGCGCCAGGGCAAAAGGCGCTTTGTCTGTTGGAAGGAGCCCCAGATAGCTCAGAGGCCCTGGTGCTGACGGCCCGGGCGGCTTCACTAAGGCCACCTGCAGGCTCATCCTTGGCCGGCGACGGGCTCGTAGTGGAATCCTAGCGTTCATTGATGGGCCATGTGAAATATCAGGGTACCAAGGAGAATGCCGCTTAGAGTCAGGAGATTTGATGTTCTTTCTTTCTCTTCTTTTTTTGTTTTTTATTTTTTTGTTTTGTTTATTTGAGAGAGAGAAGGAGCAGGGGGAGAGGCAGAGGGAGAGAGAGAAGCAGGCTCCCCACTGAGCAGGGAGCCCGCTGTGCGGCTCCATCTGGGAACTCTGGGATCAGGACCTGAGCCGAAGGCAGATGCTTAACCAACTGAGCCCCTCAGGCGCCCCAGGAGATGGGATGTTCTTATCCCTTTCATCTCTCCCCAGTTTTCCTTGCAGACTGCTAGCCAAGCCCCAGCCCTCAGAGCTTTTCAGGATCTAACCAGGACGCACATGCACGTGCACACACACTCAGCCGAGAAGGCCACTATCCAGCGCAGATCTTCTACCTTGATGCAACCTTCTGGGGGAAGTTAACGTCCGTGTTCTTTCTTGTTCTTGCTATGGTTCCATGCCCTCCTTCAGACCGGCCAGGGCTCCAAGAGAAGAGGAAGGTAGAGCAGCTGCAGCACAACCTGGAGCTGGCTTTTCATCACCATCTCTACAAGACTCACCGCCAAGGCATCCTGGCAAAGGTAGGAGGGTCCCTGAGGTGGAGGAGGTCAGGCCCAGGGCAGGGGCTGGGCCGCCAGGGCTTGCGAGCGCCAGGCTCCGAGGGTACGGGGAGGAGTGCTTGGGTGCCACATCGTACCAGAGAGCTTACAGCAGCTCGGGGACCAAGGGCATGAGCCGTCGCTTGCACGTGTGTACAGGGGAAGGTTAGGAGAACCTGCAGGTGGGAGGGATCACCAGGAAATGATTTGACTTCATAGAGCCAACACTCATCCAGCACCTGCTCGTGCAAGTGCCATGGAAGGGAAAGATACCGAGAGGCGGTCCTTTGCCCTCATCGAGGGTTTTTAGCCTGATTCAAAGAGGCTCATGTAAGAGTGATGCTAATACAGAGTAGCACATGGTATGTGATACAACAGTAATTCGATTAACAAGGTGCTGTCCCACATACACGGTCATCCTCAGGGCAACTCAGTCAACAGGACAAGCACTGAAACCTTGTTTTAGTGATGAGGAGACTTAAGTGACTAGTCTAAGTTTGCATGATAGGTAAGTAGTAAATGTAAGACTTAATCCTAGTGCTCTCCCACCATGTCCCTGTGCCACTGATAGGTTACTTCGATAAGAGATAGTGGGGGAATGTTACGAAAGCATAGAGCAGGGATTCAAAATAATTCGGGGTAAAAGGAGTGGGTCATAAATGCTTCCTAGGAAGATGGCCTTCAGCCATGAAGTATGTCAGATTTTAATAGACATTCGTGGGGGTGGGGCAGGCATTCCAGGCTATGGGAACAATCAGCAAAAATAAGGAGGCAAAATAGCACACATATGGGGAAGCGCTCATGATACATCGTGGCTAGCATGTGAGATGGGAGCTGGCATTGATGAGGAGGGCAGGGAAGAAGCAGAAGACAAGCTTGAAATTAGGTCAGGTAGCAAATCCAAGAGGACTTCCAGTGCCATATTAAAGAGTGAAGGCCTTATTTCCAGGCAATGAGAGCTCTGAAGGCTAGAGGAATGATATCATCAGAGCTATTATTTAGGCAATTTAATTTGGAACCCTCGTAGAGGAACCATTTATGGAATCGTTCAAGCAATGGCCCTTGCTACGTGCCCGGCACAGTGAGTGCTAGGTGCCGAGGACAGAGACATGACTTACACCACAGTCTAGTCCTAAAGAACCCCGAGTCCGGTCGGACGGACTGGAAGGAGACACTGGAGCCTGGGAGCACAGCTGGCAAGCCCACCTGGTTGGCTCCGCCTTCAGACTACAAACCTTCCACCTTCACCCGTAACCCCGTCAGTTCTCCTGTGGCCCGCCAGAGAGGCCCCCCATCCTCGCTCGACCGTCCCGCACGAGAAGCCCGCAGCACAGGCGTCGGCCGTGCCCTATCTGTCGTGGCTGACTGGCCTCACGCACGATGTGACCCCGACTTCTCTTCTCGCCTCCTCTCCCCCTGCTGCCCCCTTGCTCAGCTGTTCCAGCAGCTCTGGCCCCTTGCCCCTTCAGCACCCCGCACACACTTGCATCCCAGGGCTTCTGCATCTGCTATTCCTGCTGCCCGAGGCTTCTTCCCCTAAGTCTTCCAAATGGCTCCAACTCTTTGTTCTGGAGAGGTTTCCCTGACCACCTGAGGCCAAAAGCCCTCCACCCTTCATCCGGCATTACTGTTAAGAACTTCTCAGACATATATTTGTTTGTTTTCTGGCTCCCTTGTTAGAACATGCATTTAATAAGTTAGATGTTTTATTTTATTCTACTTTATTTTATCCATCGGTAGATCACCACAACCCCTCTCAGTGCCTAGCTGAGCAGGTTCTCCACAGTTAGTGAACGGATGGATGGACAGATGGGTAGGCGAAGCTACTGTGATAGTCCAGACAAAGTCAGACTAACCCAGTACAGATGACAAGAGGATGAATCTAAGAGCTATCAAGGGATCTATGCTGCCTGGTCTTCTCTGACTGCCCCCTTCCTGGGAAACTAAGTCGGGGGGAAGGGGAAGGCAGATAGTGAGCAGGCTTTCCAAGCGTAGCTTGGTTATACAGGAGACTGCAGATGATGAACGGCTTTCTCAGCCTTTCTCCAGAGAGGTCTCCCCACTTCTGTCTCCTCATGGGTGTCTGGGCCTTTTTTGTTCCCCTCTGGCGGAGTACCAGTGGTGCTGGATACCTGCTTGGAAACCACTTATGATGCAAATTGGTATCGAGCATTTGCCATGTGCCCAACATTATGACAAGAACAAAGGACACAGAGAGAGAGGGAGACAGAGAGGGGAGACATGGAGAGACCCTACCTAAGGAAATTAAACCTAGCTAGGGTGGGAAGGCAGACAAATTAGACTGTTTTCCTAAAATGGGGTTTAAGTGCTACTACACAGGGGAAAGCCCCAAGAAAAGGCCCCTCATCCAGGGAGAGATGGCTAGGGAAATATGCCCAGGGGAGGTGACACCTGAAAGTGAGGAACTATTAGCCAAGCAAAGAAGAATTGGAAAGTTATTCCAGGGGAGGAGAACAGCATCAAAGAAGGTCCCAGAGGCATGGGATGGACCACAAAAGAGCCACAGGGTCTCACTCTTCTAAGAGCAGAAAGTGCACATTCAAAGTATTCACCAGGGTTCATTTTAGGAGTAGCAGGAGTGTGATCGGGGGGTTCACTCAGAAAACACGCACCAGTCCCGCAGCAGAGCCTCGCTTGCCTCCCCTGTGATGGGTTCTCATCGAGCCACTCCTCCAGTGCCAAGTGCAGGGGGAAATAAGGCAGGTTGTCCTAGACAAGGGAGGAGAGGATATCTGTGCTCTGGGGAGAAGGCAGGAGCACTGATCCTCCTCCCCTCGTAACCTATCTCCAGCTGCCACCCAAGGGGAAGCTTCGGAGCCTGTGTAGCCAGCATGTGGAAAAACTGCAGACCTTCCAGCACCTCCACCCCATCGTGGTCCAAGCTGCTTTTCCTCCACTCTACAAGGAGCTTTTCAGCACTGAAACTGAGTCGCCCGAAGGGCTGTCCGAGTGACCTGGAGAAGGGGCTCCTTTCCCCTCCCTGAGAGCCTGCTGGCCCTCCTCCCTGGATCTTCTCCTCCCTCCTTCACATTTTTCTTACCCCTGCCCCCCGAGGGTGGTCCCTGCCTGTTCTTGAGGGGTGTGCAATTGCTGAGCCTGGTTTTCTGCCCACAGTCCTGCCTGGCCGTGGGCCAAGAGCCAGAGGGTAGCGGTGAAGGAACACCATCTCCAGGCTCAGCTTTGTTGCGTCTCCTTTCTCATGACCCTTTACCCCCAGCTTCTGAGAGGCCTCGGGTGGCACATAAGGACCTCTAGGAGGACCATGGTGTCCTCAGGACACCCGGGGGATCCAGGACACCCTGGATGAACACAACTCATCTCTGGACTCAGAAGCTAAGAACAGGACTTTAAAATACCTCATTGCATTTCCCTGTAGGCTTTGGCTGGGGAGATGTGTCAAGCTCCGAGACTGACGGCTAGAGCCCAGAAGGACCTGTATATAACATGAATCCAGATCTTTACATTTTCTGCTTCCTCTTCCTCTCAGCTCAGCAAGAAAATGCCCTTTCCCCAGGGTCTAAAAAAACAAACAAAAAAACAACAACAACAACAAAAACCAACACAAAATACTGGATATGTGGACGATACCAATGGGATGGGCTGGGATAATTTTTTTTAATGGCATTTGGGTACAGGGATGGTACAATGGAAGCCAAGAGCATCAGAGATAGAGTTAGAACTCAAACCTCTTATGTGCACTTTAGAAATCGCCTTTAGGGGTCAGCACAAATCTGAGGAGACACACCCACATCCAGGTGAAACACTCACAAACTCAAACTGCAATTTTGAGTGCACCTTTGTAGACACATTTAATCTGACATGATTTATGTCTTCCTTGAGGTCACAGCTCAGAGGTACTTAGTAGCCTCAGGGAAAGAGTCCCAATCCTGAAGGACCCCAGAACATTCGAAGGGTGCACTGGTCCACCAACCTTAGACCTGGGTGGCCCAAACTCAATCACAGCCCCAGCTGTCTTCTGGCATGAGAAAGCCCGAAGGACGAGATGCCTGGCCGCTGGTCAGTCAGATGCCCCAGACACACAGACCCTGGAAGAGTCCTCCTGTCATCGCGCAGAAAGGAGACAGACAGAATTTCATCCCGACTCTAGCAGGGGGCAGACCAGGGCGCAGGACAGACACCTGTTTCTCAGGCTATGATCAGGCCCCAGGACTTCTCTTGGCTTCATAAATCACTGGGAACCATCCTCTGAGGGACAGCCAGCCAGTCGTGGTGGGGAGGGGCTGTTGTGTTCCTCTCAGGGGAGGGGCTTAGTTGGCTAAACATAAACCCCAACAGCCTTCTTCCTAAAATTATTCTGGAGGCCAGAGGTATGAGTGGCAGGGGCGGGGGCGGGGGTTCTTAAATCAGATTGCGGACAAGCTGCTCTCCTGTCTCATTCCCGGGCGGAGACCCAGGTTTCTAACCCGGCGACCCATGAACATCATGAGGATGGTGGCCCCCACTCTGCGCAGCCCCCCAGGGAGGCCCGGGAGCTGCTGCTCAGGAACCCCCGCCGAAGGAGTCTCAAACTGGGCCCCCCGGCAGATGTTCCGAAAAGAGAACTTCCCTACAAAGGCTACCCCTGGGGGACCTTGAGATTGAGAGGCTGCACAGACTCGCGCTGCAACCGGGAGACTAAAGACAGCCCCGAGGAAGGTGCGGGGCCCCTCAGCCCCCCGGGGGAGTCAGGACGTCCACCTCCGGCCGCTCGGCCCCGCCCCCTGCGCCCCCGCCCGCCTCCCGGAGCGGCCTTGCTGCAGCCCCCCCTGCTTGCTTTATTTATTTATTTTGCACCAACAGGGTTGCTGCAGACTCATTCTCGCCTGGTTTAAAAAGAGAGAGAGGAAAAAAAAAAAGGAGAAATGCTTTCTGGCTCTTTTCTCTCCCTCGGTCTTGGCAGCAGCGGCCACAGCAGCGACAGCAGCCACGGTGGGCAGGCGGGCGGCGGGCGGCGGAGCGGGACGCGGGGAGCTACAGCCCTCCGCTCCGCCCCGGAGTGCGGCTTGAATGGGACAGCCCCCAGCCCCGGACACATGCAGTGTCCAACTTGATGGCGCCCTCCAGCTTCTCCGGTAAGTGACCCCGCCTCCTGTCCCAGGGCTGCAGCTGCCCTTCTCTATAACCCTCTCGGAGACAGGGCCAGAGCAGCGTGTCCGCCGGGCTGGAGGGCTTGTGCCCCCGTCTTGTCCCTCCCCCCCAGCTGTCCCCGGCCTCCCCCACCCCCACCCCCAGCTCCAGCCTGCCATTGATCCTCGCCCTGCCAGACTTCAATGGGAAGACTAAAATGTCCCAGAGGTCCCTGTGGGGAAGGACTCTGAGGAGACCTCCCTGCATCTCCCCAGTGCCTCCTCTACCCCGGGATGGCTTTCCCCCCACATTTCAGTGTGGAAATTCCAGAAATCTTTCCCCCAAGAGCCCTCTCCCCACGCAGGTCCCCACGCCTCAGTCAGGTCTGCTTTCAAAGGGGCGCCCAGGTTCAGATGTGTCTCTGGACTGCCACACAGACACAACAAGGAGAAAGCTTCCTGTTCCTTGAAGAGACGAGGCTCCAGACCCCACCCCATTTAAAGAAAGAAGTGGTTCTGACACCCATTTCTTCCTGCAAAAGTGGCTGGAAGCCAGTCCCGTAGCCATGGAGACTGGCAAGGGAAGTTTGTGATTAAATTAGCCACCTTAAAAATAAAGAAAAGGGGTTGTCCCCAGCTCCCCCAGCCCCTGGCCCAGCAAGCTTTGGGGACTAAGAGGAAGCTCGCAGGAGTGGGAGGAAGGGAAGCTGGGTTACATGCTTCACTGCACTTTTGCTGAATGCAGAGCAAAAAGGATGAGCAGGAACTAAGCGCTGGTGATAAAGAACGAGCTGTCGGGTGGGCTTCCCAGAACAGGCACAGGGACAAGAAGGGACACTGGGGCACTTCTGGCCCTGGAGGACTCTCAGCACGCCAGAGACACCTGCTAGGTTGGGCTGGGGACAAGAGGGGCCTGGGCAGGAGCCCTGGTCTGCCCCGTTTCTCTCTCCTCCCGGGCCTGGGGGCAGGGTCCTGCCTGCCTCTGCCTCTCCCGTCTTCGGTTTCCCACTATCACAGCACGGGAGCCGCCGGGACGGCCCTTCTAAAGGAGGGCTGCGGAGCCTCGTTCTAATCAGGATCCAGGGATGTGACCCCCCTGAATGGGAAGAAGTCATACCATCTCTTAAACTGCCTCTCCTAAGTTTCACGTGGGAGAAAATGGGGCGTGTGGGAGAAGGCTGACCCGGCAGGGCCCAGACAGCCTGAAGCCCCAAAGGCCATCTGGATCTGCAGCTAGAAAGAAACCCAGGCAGCCTGACGCCCATGGAGCGCCACTTGTCTCTCGTCCCACCTCTTTGGCCCTCCCTTGTTCAGTGCCCTGCTGACATTGAACAGGGGGAGGTGACAGCAGTTCACCAACTACCAGGCCCCTTCTCCTCTAGCACCTCGATCAGTCCCTGCTGGCCATTCTACCCACCATCCTGGTTCTGCCCAGGTCCAAGAAACTCACTT
>PITA01033776.1:0-12341 GCA_004023965.1 Spilogale gracilis | reverse complement strand
TGTGTTGAGCTTTTCCCGCCTCTGTTGTCACAGAGACTCACAACCACCTGGTCCGCCCAGGAGAAGAAAAGAGGCTTGAGCGCTCTCTGTTTCAAACGCCCCACTCTCTTCTGTGACTCCAGATACTTTGGGGACGCACAGCCCCAGCTTTCCCTTAGTGGACAGGGTATCTCAGAAAAAGCGGTGAGCAGAAATGGATATGAGGCATTTTAATACGAGTTTGATAGGGGCTTCATTACTCCTTTCTTCCTTTCTTATTCAGTGTTGTGTCGTACTTGAACGAATTGGCTCCCTTCTATGTGAGAACTACATTAACACGTGTTGTGTTTACCTTTTGTTTGCACTGCTCCACGTTGACGTCTCTGCACCGGTAGCTGATTTCTCTCTATAGGGCTGTGTTCCTTCAGTCTGTGTACATTTTAGAACTATCTAGATACTAGTCCTGGGATTTAGGCCCGGTCTATGGTCACACATGGCATGCGGCAATAGCATCTATTTTCCTCAAATACTTTCCTTCACAAATCACTGCCACGCCACTTCTAAGCAAAGCTGACTTTATCCCGTAAAGGGAGAGCACTACCTGGACCGAGCCTTTAAAGGGTCTTGGAGGTGGCAGCGCAGAGGCGATATTTTTATTTCATGCTTTGAAGTCTGGTATAGGGCAGATTGACCAATGTTGGTGTAGAGTGTGATTAAGATTGGGAGAGAATTGTGATAGAATAGTTTAGGTTTGGATGATGCAAGAGAAAAACCTTGGTAAAGTGTTTTACTTATTAACTGATGAGAAAGAGAGAGAGAGAGGACAAGCAGGGGGAGAGGGAGATGAAGAGGGAGAAGCAGACTCCCCAGGGAGCTGGGAGTGCGACCTGGGGCTGGATCCCAGGACCCAGAGATCATGACCTGAGCCAAAAGCAGACACTTGACCGTCTTAGCCACCCATTGGCCCCACAAGGCAAGAATTAAGAATAAACGTTCAAAGTTTCCTGTGGTTGAAAAATGTCCTTTCACACTTTTGATGGATTTTTCAGGTAGTTCCTAGAATGAAGAAGAAGGCTATTTGTGACTCTTCTGTTCTTAGGCAATGCCTTGCTGGATTAGTAAATTTATGTTGATGTACACAGCAAAAAAAAAAAATGGAGTCTCTCATGTCAAGCGGGAGCCTGTATTGAGCCATGACCCAAGTAGGTAAAGGTAGTGCTGCTAGGAGGTGTGGCCGGGATCAGTAGCCGGCTACACCGCAGAACTGATAACAAGCAGAATCAGAGGAGGGCTCCGGGAGTGGGGTGGCGGGGGTGGGGGGCAGACCAATCAAATCCCTTTTTAAAAAGGGAGGATTTTTGTCTGCACACAGCCATACCTTTCAGATATGACCCCTCTATGTCTGATCATTTAAAAAAGGCAATGGCCACCAACTGCTCTCCTAAAACAACTGGGATCCTTCACTGCTTCAACATAAGAAGCAATTAAGTACTGAGAGCTGACCCAGATGGAGGCCTTATCTCAATGGCATGCTCACAGACTTTGTGTTTCATCTTTGACTTCCTACATCCTTCTGTTATCTTCTTCACTGCTTGATTGGTCTTCTGTCCTGCTCTGGGTGCTTTGTAAGAAGCCAAGTTGAATCACATGGTGAACTGTCACTGAATTAAAAGCCTGAACCTGCTTTATCATTGTGATTAACTTTGCTTTATGATTGAATAAAGCTGTTGTTGTGGAAAGACACATCTCACGGCTGTGCATTCATAGGGTGCTCCTGGCATCACTTTAGAAAATAGGCATTCCCTCCTACAGTGAGTATTTTTAATACCTCACAATTCAGGCAGTCCACTCGTGGGAAAATATCTTAAACAGAGTACAGTGTCTGGGTGGCTCAGTCTGTTAAGCATCCGACCCTTGATTTCGGCCCAGGTCATGATCTCAGGGTTGTGAGATGAATCCCCACACTGGGCTCTGTGCTGGGCATGGAGCCTGCTTTAGATTCTCTCTCTCCCTCCGTCCCACCCCCTGCACACGCTCTCTTTGTCAAACAAACAAAAAGGAACACTCCACATGAAACCTAGGAGATGCATAACAATATGTTCACAATAGCAAAACCTGGAAACAGAAATGAATGCTCGTCAACAGGGGTCAAAATGAATAAAGTGAAATAATACCTAACAATATGGTTGAATATTCAATGGGAAAAAGGACACCGTGTAATTTCGGAAATATATAAATCATAACACACCTTTGTAAGATTAAAAGGAACTAACATAGGGGCACCTGTGTGGCTCAGTCATTAAGTGTCTGCCTTCGGCTCAGGTCATGATCCCTGGGTCCTGGTATCAAGCCCCACGTCAGGCTCCCTGCTCTGCAGTAGGCCTCCTTCTCCCTCTCCCACAGTCCCTGCTCGTGTTCTCTCTCTCGTTGTGTCTTTTGCTGTCAAATAAATAAAATCTTTTTAAAAAGTAAAGGGTACTAACATAAAGAACATAAACTATTTACGACTGTATGTAGTTGCAATAAAATTATGTTAAAAATAACAAGATTTATGAACTTGGGATTCAGGATGATGTTGACTTCAGTTAAGGGGAGGTAGGGCAATGAGCTGGGGGAGCCCATGGATAAATGCAGGTTATCATCAAGGCCATACAATGGGTGGGAGGCCCATTAAGTGCTAACTTTATTGTCAAAACTATTTAAATAAGGGGCCCCTATGTGGCTCAGTCGGTTAAGCGGCTGCCTTCGGCTTAGGTCACGATCTCAGGGTCTTGGGATCGAGTCGCCCATTGGACTCTCTGCTCGGCAGGGAGTCTCCTTCTCCCTCTCCCTGTGCCCTTCCCTCTGCTCTTGCTGTCTCTCTTGGTCTCTCTCACTCAAAGAAATAAAACCCTTAAAAGAAGGAAAAATAAAAATAAATTAATAAATAACACTTAATTGGGAAAATTATGCTGTTAGATAAATATCTAAATGCAAAAATACAAAGTCTGCCGAGAGAAAATTGCCATTCCTTCCTTGACTAGGGCAAGAAAATCATTGGCTCCAGCCCAGAGATGCCATCCAGTTGTGGGATGAGCAGAGCGGCAGGAGCCCCATGACCTTGACACTTACCAGGCCCCTGCTCAGGCTCCAATGCTCACTCCATCACACCTGCTCCAATGTCTTTTCTTTGGATGTCTTCCTTCCCTGACCTACCCCCACTATTCACTAGGTCCTCACCATGCCTTAGTTTTCTTTGTAACCTTCCATCTTGTCAGAATGATCACATTCATTTACTGTTCACTCATTTACTTGTTTGTGATGATTTCAAAGCGCTTTCTGCTTCTCCTGTATGTGGGGTGATTGACTGCTTTATTTTTGGTAGCTTTACCACACATGTAGAGAGCAGTTAAACACACACAACCAGGGTCCTTGTCTTAGAGGATTAATTATTCCCTTCAAGAGACTCTGTAGGAATCTCTGGATGACACAACTAATTATAAAATTGGTTTGGGAACAGTAACGCAGGAAGTGCTATAGAGATGGAGAACTTATAAGTACTTAAGATCCTATTTGTTCAACCATAAAATATTTATTTATTTAGTTGCTATTTAAGGATTTTATGTATTTAATTGATGACGGAAAACACAGTTAGAGGAACACTGCTACAACACAAACAGAGGGAGTGGCAGAAGGAGAAGCAGGCTTCCTGCCGAGCAGGTATCCCAATGCGGGACTCGATTTGGGGCTCAATGTGCGGATTGTTCCGGGGACTCCAGGATCATGACCCAAGCCAAAGGCAGAAGCTTAACGACTGAGCCACCGAGGCACCCCAAATAAAGTCTTGAAAAAGAATATCCAATCTGAAATATACAGTCTCTTCCTTTTTAAAATAATTTACTTTATTTTTCCAGTGATCCAAGATTCATTCTTTTTTTTTTTAAAGATTTTATTTATTTATTTGACAGAGAGAGATCACAAGTAGGCAGAGAGGCAGGCAGGAAGGGAGGAGCAGGAAGCAGGCTCCCTGCCAAACAGAGAGCCCGAGGCAGGCCTCGATCCCAGGACCCTGAGATCATGACCTGAGCCGAAAGCAGTAGCTTTAACCCACTGAGCCACCCAAGCGCCCCCAAGATTCATTCTTTATGCCCCACACCCCATGCTCCATGCAATCAGTGCCCTCAATGTAGTCTCTTCAACAAATGGTGTTGGGAAACCTGGGCAGCAGCATGCAAAGGAATGAAACGGGACCATTTTCTTACACCATATACAAAAACAAAACAGGATTATAAGGGAGGGGAAGGACAAACAAAATGAGATGAATCGGAAAGGGAGACAAACCCCAAAAGACTCTTACTATAGCAAAGAAACTGTGTGTTGATGGGGGTACATGGGGGGAATGAGGTATCTGGATGGGGGCCATTAAGGAGGACACTTGAGGTAAAGAGCACTGGGTGTTTCATGCAACTGATGAATCACTAAATTTTACCACTGAAAGTCATAATACACTACATGTTCATTGATTAAATTTAAATAAAAAATGTTGGAAGTCCTAGCCACAGCAATCAGATAACAAAAAGAAACAAGGGCATCCACCCCCAGCAAGAAAGGAGTCCAACTTTCACTACTGGCAGACGGCATGGTACTCTATAATGAAAATCCAAACGACTCCACCAAGATATCGCTAGAACTCTTACGGGCATTCAGTAAAGTCGCAGCATACAAAGTCAAGAAACAGAAACTTGTTCCATTTCTATACACCAATAAGGAAGCAACAGAAATAGAAATTAAGGAATCAATCCCATTTACACTTGCATCAAAAACCACATGATACCTAATGATAAACCTGACCAGAGAGGTGAAAGACCTGTACTCTGACAAGTATAAAACACTGCAGAAAGATATTGAAGATGACACAAAGAAATGGAAAATTATGCCATGCTCATGGATTCAAAGAACAAACATCATTCAAATGTCTACAGTACCCACAGCAATCTACACATTTATTGAAATCCCTACTAAAATAGCACCAGAATTCTTCACAGAGCTAGAACAAACCGTCCTAAAATTTGTATGTAAACACCAAAGACCCAGAATAGCCAAAGCAACCTTGAATAAGGAACGCAAAGCTGGAGGCATCACAATTCTGGGCTTCATGTTATATTACAAAAGTATAGTGATCAGAGCAAGATGGCACAGTCCCCAAAATAGCCACACCGATGAACGAAAGAGAATCTAAAGACACTTCCAGATTGAAAGTGAGGGGATGGAAGACCAGCTTTCATGCCAATGGACCCCAAAAGAAAGCCGGGGTAGCGATTCTCATATCAGACAAATTGTATTTTAATCTAAAGACTGTAGTCAGAGACACAGAAGGACACTGCATCATTCTCAAAGGGTCGATACACCAAGAAGATCTAACAATTGTAAATATTTATGCCCCCAACATGGGAGCTGCCAACTACGTAAGCCAACTGTTAAGCAAAATAAAGAATCATATTGATACAAATACATTAATTGTAGGAGATCTTAACACACCACTCTCAGCAATGGACAGATCATCTAAATAGAAAATCAACAAAGAATCAAGAGCCTTGAATGACACATTGGACCAGATGGATCTCATAGATATATTCAGAACATTCCACCCTAAAACAGCAGAATACTCATTCTTCTCGAGTGCACATGGAACTTTCTCCAGAATAGACCACATACCAGGTCACAAATCAGGGCTCAACTGATACCAGAAGATTGAGATTATTCCCTGCATATGCTCTGACCACAATGCCGTGAAACTGGAACTCAACCACAACAAAAAGTTCAGAAGAAAATCAAACACTTGGAAGCTAAAGACTATCCCACTCAAGAATCTGGGGATCAACCAGGAAATCAAAGAAGAACTGAAACACTTCATGGAAACCAATGAGAACAAAGATACATCGATCCAAAACCTATGGGATACAGCAAAGGCAGTCCTAAGGGGGAAATTCATAGCCATCCAAGCCTCACTCAAAAAAATTGAAAAATCCCAAATACATTGACTCTCATTACACCTTAAAGAACTGGAAAATCAACAAAAAATTAAACCAACCCCACACACAAGACGGGAAATAATTAGGATTAGAGCAGAGATCAATGAATCAGAAACTAGAGATACAGTAGACACAGCAACGAAACTAGAAGCTGGTTCTTTGAAAGAATCAATAAGATCGATAAACCATCGGCCAAACTGATCCAAAAGAAAAGGGAGAAGACCCAAGTTAATAAAATTATGAAAGAGAACAGAAAAACCAAGAATGGGACCCACACCTACATGGTCAACTAATGTCTGAAGAAGCAGGAAAGACCACCCGTTGGAAAAAAGACAGGCTTTCTAAGGAAGGCTCTTGGGAAAACTGGACAGCAACAAGCAAAAGAAAGAAACTGGACCACTTTCTTACATCATACACAAAGAATAAAGCAAAATGGATGAAAGACCTGAACATGAGACCTCAAGCTATCAAAATCCTAGAGGAGAACACAACCTCTTTCACAGTAGCCATAGAAAATTCTTCTAGATATGTCTCCCGAGGCAAGGAAAACAAAAGCAAAAAGAAAGGATTGGGACTTCATCAAAAGAAAAGCTTCTACACAGCAAAGGAAACAAGCAACAAAACTAAAAAGCAACATGTGGAATTGGAGAAGATATTTGCAAATGACATATTTGATAAATGATTAGTATCCAAAACATAAACTACTTATAAAAGACAACATCTCAAAATGAAAAGTGCACTTAAAAAATAGGCAGAAGGTATGAATAGACATTGTTCCAAAGCACATATCCAGAGGCAAAAAGACACATGAAAATATGCTCCACATCACTGATCGTCAGGGAAAAACAAATAAAAACTACAATGAGATACCACCTCACACCTTTCAGAATGGCTAATGTCCCTCCCTTTAAAAGTTTCTTAAAAAAAAAGATTGTAATTACTTAGTTGTCAGAAAGAGAGTGAGCACAAGCTGGGGCAGTGGCAGGCAGAGGGAGAAGCAGGCTCTCCGCTGAACAAGGAGTCCAATGCTGAGCAAAGAGCCAGAGGCTGAGCTAGGAGCCTGATGCAGGACTCTTTCCTCGGACCCTGGGATCATGACCTAAGCCAAAGGCCGATGCTTAGCCGACTGAGCCACCCAGACATCCCACCTTTATTTTTTTTTTAATTTTTAAAAAAGATTTTATTTATTTATTTGACAGAGAGAAATACAGCCAGAGAGGGAACACAAGCAGGGGGAGTGAGAGAGGGAGAAGCAGGCCTCCCGCCGAGCAGGGAGCCTGATGTGGGGCTCGATCCCGGGTCTCTGGGATCATGACCTGAGCCGAAGGCAGTCGCTTAACCAACTGAGACACCCAGGCGCCCCAAGACATCCCACTTTTAAAAGCCTTTCAGGAGAGATCAGAAATTTTGTGGGAGATCTGTTTTTTTGCCATTGGGCTTGTGACATGAAATCTTTATGTTTCTCCTTATAAACCTTTGCAAATTGCTTTAGGATTAGAGTTATATGTTTCCACAACACAGTAAAACAAGTGTTTTACTAGAAATGTTTGTATTACCTGTCCCTCAACATTAAATAAAATTTAAATCTTTGTTTCCGTATCAATGATTTCATTTGGAAAACCATGTCACATCTGCGTGCCACAGTTCGGAAAACTTTTCTTTCAGAAAAGTCCCAAAACCCCTCATGTCAACAAACAAACAAACACTTCGCCTCGAGCAATAAGAATAAATTACTATAAATTTTTCTGTAAACCTCAGTTCACCAGTATACTCATCAGGTACACTGTCAGGTTTCCTGGCCAACACTTTCAGGAGGATTTACTTTGACACAGAACAAGGTCTTCTCACGTGGAAGCAAATCCCAAAATCTAATGCTTATTAGAGTCAGATGTAATTTTGGGTACACTGGGACCCACCTTTTTGTGCAGATTACATGAGGTTGTAAATGTGTGGAACCCAGGAGAAAGAAGTGGCTAGTATATAGTTTGCACCCTCTAAATAGGAGTTTTAATACTACCTCTTGTTATTCAAAAAAGCTCAGTAAATGGGCCTATTGTCACAGCTGTAGACAAGTCCTAGTTGGCCAGCTATTCACAATCATACAGCGCACCTCAAAATCATGTAGTTAACAGAGCCACGGCCTTTAGCTTTCTGGGTACAGAAGATGGGTAAGAGGATTGTCAAAGTGGAGCAGGTAGCTTTTGGAGGGACAGCATCATTAGAGGAGTCTTGCAAGGAACATGGGTGGGCACCTCACAGAATTTGAAAGGACGGGAACCTCGAGGCGCCCCTTCAGTCATCTGCTATTTAGGAAGGGTCTGACGGCAAAAAAAAAAAAAAAGATGCAATCCAGACACAGCTGAATACGGGCAAGGCTTGTCCTACATTACTCACAGGCTTTTAGAGGCTTCATTTCCAGAGAAGAGAAAGAGGTTTTACATACCAACTCATTTGATGAAGTTAGTATAGCCTTGATATCAAAATACAGGACAGTATATAAAAATGTATGTTAATCACACTCATGATGATAGTCATTAAAATTCTAAACAAAATATTAAGATGTAGATTATGCAGAAAGGTAATATATCATGACCATTTCCTCCCAGTAATGTCTAGTTGGTTTAAACATAGGACAATATGTATGTAATTCTTCACGTTAAGAAATTAATGAAGGGGGGCGCCTGGGTGGCTCAGTTGGTTAAGTGACTGCCTTCGGCTCAGGTCATGATTCCGGAGACCCAGGATGGAGCCCCGTATCGGGCTTCCTGCTCGGCGGGAATCCTGCTTCTCCCCCACTACTCCCCCTGCTTGTATTCCCTCTCTCGCTGTGTTTCTGTCAAATAAATAAATAAATAAATAAATAAATAAAATCTTTAACAAGAAATTAATGAAGGGAAAAGTCCTACAACCGTCGGAATGAAGGTAGTGCAAGTGTTTGATAGAAGTCCACATATATTCAGTGAAAGTATTTGCAGTAAAGGAGAAAAAGAATGGAATTTCCTTTACAGTAAATAGGGTAAATGTGGTAAATATGGTAAAGTGTTAAAGGTTTTCTACCTTCTCAGGAGTAAGACAACTGGTCCCATTGGGACCAGTTCTTTGCAACACTGTACTGGGTGGGTCTGTCCTATGTAAAATGAGAAAGAAGGGGAAATGTTAAAAATGGCAGAAACATGGACTTCTGGAGGGCTCAGCTGGGTGGGTCTGTGCTACATAAAATGAGAAAAAAAGAGGAAAATGTTTAAAATGACCAAAAGAGGGACTTCCAGATTGCTCAGTCAGTTAAGTGTCTGCCCTTGGCTCAGTCATGATCCCAGAGTGCTGGGATCCAGTCCCACACTGGGTTCCTCGCTCTGCAGGGAGCCTGCTTCTCCCTCTGCCTCCCACTCCCCCTGCTTGTACTCACTCTCTCTGACAAATCACTCCTTAAACAAGTAAGATAGGGAGCCTGGGTGGCTCAGTGTGTTAAAGCCTCTGCCATCGACTCAGGTCATGATCTCAGGGTCCTGGGATTGAGGCCCGCATCGGCTCTCTACTCAGCGGGGAGCCTGCTTCCACCTCTATCTCTGCCTGCCTGCCTGCCTACTTGTGTTTTCTCTCTGTGTGTCAAATAAATAAATAAAAATTAAAAAAAAGATTTAAAAATCAAATAAGATAAAGGAAAAAGGAAGAGATAAACTGTTAGTGTTCAATGATGATATAATTGTGCATGTTGAAACTCAAAATGGATGTTGACATAGGCTTTTGAAACCATAGGTAGCACGGTTCCTGGACACAAATTCTATGTACAGATATATCTGTGTATATCAGTCCAATCAGAATATAACATTTCAAACAATGATATGATACTTGATAGCATCTACTACTTAGAACAAGTTTTTCTTTAAAGATTTATCAATTTGAGAGAGAGACACACACACAGAGACAGACAGAGGAAGGGAGGGAGGGAACAGGGGTAGAGGGACAGAATCTTTCAAGCTGACTCCCCACGGAGGATAGGGCCCTACTCGGGGTCCATCCCATGAGCAATGGATTATGGCGTGAGCTGAAACCAAGAGTCAGCTGCTTAAGTGACTGAGGCACCCAGGCGAACCCCCCTACATGGAAGAAGTTGAACACAGATTTCAAAAGATTCTTTGGAGAAAGCAAATAAAACTTTATTGAGAGAAGTTCAACAGGGAAGTACCCCACATAAGAGTACGTTGCATGTTCCAGCTTGTTCTTGTTTAAACTTGGGGCTGTCCTTCACCTGTAAGAGAGATGGAACAGTTGGAAAGTTGACTCAACAGAGTTGTATTTCGAGTAAATTAATGGTACAGGAAGGACGCTATAGTTTTCATTTGTGAAGAAAGAATTCCAAGCATATTTTACCAAAGGTTTTTGAACACATCACACTTTCTACTGCTACAACAAAACAAAAAGACAGTTCAGGTTCACAACACACAAAGGAAATGAGCCTATTAAAAGGTTGTGTTAAATGGAAAGCAAAAAGTCTATGTAGTTTAACAAAATCTCCAAACAGCATGCAAAAAATGGAAAAACACACGAAATTTACATCTAAGTGTCATTTAAAGCCTGCAACTTGAAATACTATTCTGAATAAATGATGCTGAAGCAATAAGGCCAAGTTGGTTACTGCTGAAGTGACATCAGGGAGAAACGAGTACCACATGTGATGTCTTCCTGGTTACGATTAACTGGAAAACTGTTTTTGTCAGCTAGTTTATCCCTTACATCATCGATTGAGTAGGGTTACCATATGCCTTAACGGTGTTGCAGTTGGTCGAATAGATTCTAAGGTCACATGCTTCATACCTGTCAGAATGGGTAAAATTAGCAACACAGGAAACAGGAGATGTAGGCGAGCAGGTGGAGAGACGGAACCCTCCTACACTGCTGAAGGGAATGCATACTGGTACAGACACTGTGGCAAAGAGTATGGAGGTTCCTCAAGGAGTTAAAAATAGAACTACCTTGGGACCCAGCAGTTACACCAGGAGGTTTTTACCCAAGGGACACAAAGCTACAGCTCAAAAGCGTACAAGCACCCCAATGTTTATAGCAGCATTATCAAAAATCACCAAACTATGGAAGAAGCCCAAATGTCCATCAACTGATGAATGGATTAAAAAAGAGGTGGTATATGTATAGTATATATATGTACATGTATATGTATATCCATCTATGCGCACAGTGTAACATGGCTCAGCGATCAGAATGAATAAAATCTTGCCGTTTACAAGGATGTGAGTGGACCTAGGTGTATTATGCTAAGGGAAATAAGTCAGTCAGAGAAAAACAAATACCATGTGATTTCACTCACATGTAGAAATTTAGAAACACAACAGATGAGCATATGGAAAGGAAAAAAGAGAGAGAGGGAAGGAAATAATGATAGTCTTGACTATAGAGAACACATGGAGTGTCGATGGAGGATGGCGGCTTCGGCTTAAAGAGTGATGGGAATTAAGGAGCACAACTGTTGGGATGAGCACTGAGTGTGGTATGTAAGTGATGAATCTCTAAATTCTACTCCTGAAACCAATATTACACTCCTATTAGTTAACTAGAATTTAAACAATGGGAAATTAAACAAATAGGAATAGGGATCCAGGTCTGCAGACAGAAACACAGACAGCCACCATTGTCTTTTGTTGTTCTCAGTGGCAGTCAAATCCCAATTCCCATGTTAAAATCTGACAAAAGATGCTATCTGATAAAAAAAAAATCATGCAAAATGCAGTATCTTTGTATTCTCTGTATGGTACCAACAGCAGCACACAATACAAATATCGGTATTAAAAAGGGTTCTATCTCAATTGAATTCAATATATATATATATATATATATATATATATGAGTACGAAGGCTTCAGAACGTAGGGGATTCTCTGAGAGTGACAGAACCTATGTGAGAGCTGGTAGTAGAATGTATTTCAGTGCCTCAGCATTATTTCGTACAAACTGATATTCAATCATACACAAATCCATTTTGTGTTTGATAAAAGCATAACTTACAGAAGGATCTGAATATTACTAGCTTTTTGCTGAAGTATTTATACCCCAAATAAGAAAATGATTTCATATTTTATGATTTAATAAGGCTTTTTTAACTTTTTTATTTTTAAAAAATTAATTTTATTTTTTTCAACATTCCAAGATTCACTGTTAATGCCCCACACCCAGTGCTCCATGCACTACCTGTCCTCTATACCCACCACCTGGCTCACCCATCCCCCCACGCCCTCCCCTACAAGACCCTCAGTTTGTTTCTGAGTCCAAAGTCTCCCATGTTACATCTCCCTCCCCGATTTACCCCACTTCTTTGACCCAATTCCTTTCTCTACCTACT
>PITA01033775.1:0-12361 GCA_004023965.1 Spilogale gracilis | reverse complement strand
TAGCTGTGTTCGCTAGGAAGGAGATTCTAGACCAATATTTGTTTACAGGAAGTTTACTATTGAGTGAGTATAGGAAAACCACCTGTGAAGGGATGAGGGTGCAGAATGGTACAGAAGGAGCTGAACTGAGTACATTGACAACACAGGTCTGCCTGGTGAGCTCTGAAGATGGAGTAGCTTTTCATAACTGTCCTAGATTGAGACAAGTGGATTACGCCCTTACTCCTTCACATCAAACTAGACTTTGGATTGCATCTAGTTCTAGATAGAACATATAACCTTGGAGGAAGTAGCCCTCTTTACTCAGGAAAAATTCCTGGAGAAGGACATAGCCATGACTCATGAACAATCTTCATGCCCAACGGCTCTGAGAATATGTGTCTTCATCCTGGAGGGAGGATTAGGGTTATTACCTTGTGTCCACCTACTGGCCATTTGTCTATCTTCTTTTAGAAAATCTATAGATTCTTTGTCCATTTTTCAATTGAGTTGTTTGTTTTTTTGCAATGAAGTTGCATGTGTTCTTTATGTATTTTGGATATTAAGCCCTTATCACATGTAGTTTATGAGTATTTTATCCCATTCTGTAGGTTACCTTTTCAATTTATTGATATTTCCTTAGCTGTGCAGAAGCTCTTTATCTTCATGCAGTCACACTTGTTTATTCCCTCACATTTTCAAGAAAAAGAAAACCAAACTATATACTGACTTAGTCTGAGAAATGGATTAATCCACCTTAGTTCTGTCATCTATGCTTCATTCAGTTCCATGTACCGGAGGGAGATTCCCAGAGTATAAATAGGCCTTAAGGGTTGATAGCAAGGGTAGATTATTTTCAAGGGTCTCTTCGAAGAGCGCATATCTCTAGTCGATTGATCTTAGTCTAGATATTTGAAATTCTCTCATTTGGGTTTTAATAGCCTCTTTGACTATGATTAACAATTAAAATGCTTTTTTGACTCCATGTGAACTTTGCCCATACTGTAACTGCTTCCTGAGACACAGTATCATGGTTAGTATGTTTTCCTCTCAGGTAACTCTGTTTCTGCATGGAAATTTTAAAGTGTTAAAATTTGAAAGTTTAGTAGGTCAAATATGTGAAGCTGGAAGACAACAAGCTCAACAGAAAAAAATTAGCTACAATATTGTGTTTAAATTTAGACATGCTTTTGGGTTGATCACAAATCTAGGCATTGTAGATGCAAGAATGTACAAGAATGAACAGAACTGCAGAATTTAGAGACTTGCTATCTAATGGTAATACCCTAAATTGCAGTCAGCCATATTCCAGGTAAAGAATCCATAGTTTATCACTATGGATTTTTATATAATGTTAATTTTATAACATTAAATGATTGCAGAAATGTCTTTTAAAAGTTTGCAACAATCCAAAATTTTAATAGTTTTTTACTTTGCTATCATGTTCTTCCTATTCTGCAAGGCACAGAGTTTTATTGATGGAAGACAGTTTTTAAGTTTTTAAAAAATATTTTCAGCAAGAAAAAATAAGAATTGATTTATGAGAACCAGCAAGATAGTTATAAAGATACAAATAACTCAAAGTGTAACTATTTCTATGTTAATAATTATTAAAAACACTTTGAAAGTATCATTGATACTTAAATTATCTAAACAGACAATTAAATTTAGCTCCATGGACAATCCTTTACATTGTTAATACCTTGAATATTTGCTGACATTCTAAGCAAAAGGGATTATTAGTTTATTTAGAGACTCTCACATTGAAATACAAAGAGCACACAAAGAAGCAAGCGAGTCTTGCTATCATGCAGCCAGTGCTTAGTATAATTTTACAGTCAGCAGTCCAAGTATTTTGATTTTGTACAAATTGCTGCTTCTTTACTTGCTACACTCTACTTCAGCCATAAAATAAATGGTAATGTAGTCTGTCAACAGAATGAAATAATGCTACTAGGTAATAGAGTCTGAAATGTTTACAAACCTATAAATGAAGGCTGCACCATTAATATGAATGAATATAATCAAATGCTTTCCTGATAATTGCTATGTACATAGCATAGCATAACCTGGCTATTTTTAGTATAATAGTGGTAGGCTTTCTAATTAAGGAAAAACTATTATTGCTCACAAGCACTGGTTTTCATGTTACAAAGGATGATCTTTTAAAATCTTTCCATATCAATGTCAAGGCAATTGTCATAGTTTCCTATGATTCCTTATGAACTCAAATACACTTAGTATCATAACACATCTAACTTAACCATTTTGAAAAGTAGACTAGCTCATTTAGAAAAACTACCCAGTCAATATGTCAAGTCAGGTGGGATTATTTCTGTTGGAATCTGACCATACACTACGATCTTGGATAAATTCCACAATATTACATGCAAGGTATGAAAGAAGAAAAGAATCTTACAAGGCCAACATAAGCGGGATGGGAAGCTTCAGTTCTCCTGTGATGGGCAGGATCAGGAACCTGAGATCAGCTCTCAAGGAAGGAGTTGTCAGAGTAGTATCTGCTGCAGCTCTCAGCTGCTACAGGGTTTACATAAGTTACGGAGCACCCTCTCACCCAATGTCAGACCCCTGCTGCAACAGCTGACATCCTGTGACTAGTAAAGGCAGGACTCTGGGCTCCAGATGTTCACAGATTATCTGAGGAGATCTAGGCAGCTGTGGAATATTACCGCTCCCATCCACATGGACAGCTGAGCTCGGTGCTCACCCAATGTCTAAATACAGATGCACACCTGCCTCCAAAAAGCTGACTGTTTAGTCAAGCAGTGTACAATCAGTATTGTTATTCCATAGAGCTCAACACAATATATAAGTAAATTTTTCAATTGAAATAATGTTTCTTCATTGAAAGAATTAGAAAAAATAATCAAGCCAAACATAAATGAAGACATAAACAGTTTCAAGTTAACAGATTTAAGTGTAGATAGATAGATAGGTAGATAGAACATCTACTCTTTATTGAAAATCCAAGAATGAAAAATAAATGGTAATAAAAGTATCAGAAATTCATGAATATTGTTTGATAACAATAATAATTTTGCATACAAATAGGCATAATTAATAATTTAGGTACTACTATCAAACATTAAGAATGACAGAATTTTCTAGAACATCTAAGAACTTAATGTATTTTTCTAAAGTAAAATACGTATACTGAGACTAGTAGCATACTTACTATCTTCTCTAATATATGACCTACAATTCTGTACCATTTATTCCTTCATTGCAGACATGATCTGAATACTAGAGAGCATCTTTACAAAACCATGGCCAAGTACAAATCATACACATAAATATGGATCATTTCCTTATGTGAATTTACCTGACTTAACTCTGGATAGCATGGTACACTATTATGTGTATCAGTTCTAAGCTCCCTTTTTTAAAGATCTGGTTTTCCAAACATTTTGTTTGATCTTCCCTTGATAGTGGGTAGAAGTCTGTTAAATGACATTTTAAAACTTGTAACTTAAATGGGGTGAGGGGAGTAATGGCTTTATATCAAAATAAGTGACCTGGGCCTGGGGCTATGGTCTTTATGCAAAGCTCTCACGAGCATTTTGTGACCTTAAGCAGTAAGAATTTATGAGCTCTTCGGCTCTGCTTGGCTACTCTATAAGCCACCATTCATATCTGGTTGAACAAATAGTAAACACAACATCAAAGGAAAGGAATCCAGCTTTACACAGTGAAGTACACATTTGACTTTTCTTTTTTCTTTTTTTTTTTTGCACTAAAAATGCATAGAGAAGAGAATCATTATACATGGTATTGTTTTCAAAATAGAAAAATTGTATCTATTGGGACATTCTTTAGGCTTGTTCAAAAAGAAAATTGTTTGCTCTCTCTCTTTTTTTAAGTATAAACAAGGGAAATGATTTCTGCTGTCTCGTTACTATAGGAAACTATATTTTCAGCAGGAGAGAAATAAGATTGCTTTCATTATTTTAATTGTATGACAGTTTTCCCAATGCAGAAAAGAATTGACTTTTGAGGCTTAAAAAAGCACTCATATGTAATGAAAACTCCTTGTCACATTGCAAAAGCATATGATATTGTCCTACCTTTCAAAAAGATGTGAAACTTTCTGCAGCTCGTTTCACATAAAGTATTGTGACACTGGATAATTTAACTTTTGAAATATTTCATCCATAAAAAAAAGTTTTTTGAGACAGAGTTACAGATAACCCAACTGCATTCATTCATATTCACTGTTTGCTTTTGTTGAATGCATAAATGATTTGCCCAACTGTGTAATGAAGTTTATTCCAAGTTTCCCCTAAACTCTATTTTCCTTTGGAATGGAGTGGATGAGTTCTATAAAATCTGCAATTTATGTGCAATGAGGTAAAATGCTAGCAATGGAAGTGTTCTGATTTAACTACAAGGAAAATATTTAGTTGGGGGCAGGTATCTCTTCTATATGTGTAACCTCACTTTTCTTTTTTAGGTGCTGTTTTTATTAGCACACAGTAGCAATGAAAGAGTAAATTGTAAACATTCATCATCTAAGCATTGCATTTATTGATTTTCTCATATGCAGCACTTTGCGTACTTGGTGATATATGTAAGAATCCAAGGGAAACGAAAGGTTGTAACTGTTCACTGATGATGAATCTTGCATGAGAATTTAAAAATGAGTTAAAAAAAACAACAACTCTGTAACAGTAGGCTAACAGGAAAATACTCATTTAACATGCTTTAGATGTATCATTTGTGGCTTACAGGGGCAATGGATTTTGTGCATGCTAACATGTGTATGCCTTTACTTCCTGAACCCCCCCCCCCCCATCTAGCCCATATTTATGTACAACCTGCCATTCTCAAATCAAGGTAAAAACCTCTGGCTCTGGAAGGTGACAGTGATTTCCAGATGTTAATTTTCCATAACATCAGAGATATCAAGAATAGCTGTGTGCTTTTTATTTTGTTACATTGGCAGTTGAAACAATGATATAAAAATGTAAATGTGTTAATGGCCGCTTTTGGCTTACACATGATTTAAATGCATAGATGTCATGGATCCGTGAAAATAGATTCCCATTTAGATTTGAAAATTCATTGAATTACTGTGTGTAATGGGTGCACAGTAGAGTTAATACACTTAGGCATTGATTAGTGATTGATAAAGATTAGGGCTGAAATATTACATAAAATTTAATTTCCACCCCTCATCTTGTGAACTAGCTGTGTCCAACATGATTATCATCTGTTTTTTTGTAAAGATATTGTGAATTTTGTAGTTTTTTGATAGTATAAATAGGAAGAGAGAAAAAGTGATATTATTTCCATTTATGCAAAAAAGACACAGTTTTGGAAACTAACATTATTGTCCATAAAACATCTTTCATTATTTCTATGTAGTTCTTATAAGCCTCAAACATGGTACTACCTTATTAAATAAGCATCTGGGCACCTGGGTGGCTCAGCTGGTTAAGTGACTGCCTTCGGCTCAGGTCATGATCCTGGAGACCCTGGATCAAGTCCCACATCGGACTCCCTGCTCGGCAGGAAGCCTGCTTCTCCCTCTCTCACTCCCCATGCTTGTGTTCCCTCTCTGGCTGTGTTTCTCTCTGTCAAATAAATAAAAATCTTTAAAAAATAAATAAACAAGTAAATAAATAAGCATCTACTAAAGTACTCCTTTTTTAGTCCGTTAAATAGAAGTGAATCTCACAAAATGTATAGCAAACAGGCTAGACTTAAATTCATTCTGAACATGGCTTTATAGAACTTACACATCTTTTAACATATCACGATGGAAAAAAATCTATTTAATGTCCTGAAACCATGCAAACTCTACTTTTTTTGAGAGTACATTTTTCAAATGCTTTTTGAAATCTAGATAAGTGAGATTACCTAGTGGAAATGCATATATCCCAAACTCTGAATGACAACAGGAATCTAAGGATTGTCAGTGCAGGATGCAGAAGTCCCTGGGTTGGAAGTTCCTGTGCATCATCTCTTCTGTGACCTTGGGAAACGCCCTGCTTCCATTTTGCCTCTATATTTTGTAAAAGGTAGACTATTTTTCTTTCACATAGTTCTAGATTTTAATGGAGACACTTCGAAGGCAGAAGCACTGCCTAAAGGGAAAAATTAGTGTCATTAGTAAAAAACTTAAATATGGTTGCTAAGCCCAATTAATGGAAAGATGAGTCTAGTGCATTACTGGTATGAAGTGTGAAACTAAGCTGATTTAGAGTCTATCTACCTTTTCTCCTGGATGCTACCACATGCATAAAATGTCAAGGCACTAATTTATATTGTATACATTCTCTGAAAAGGTCAATGTCCAATGCTATGACACTTATTCAGTGGCTTGTTTTCTAGAAACTTTCTCTGTAACACAGTCAAATGTGGCAAAAGATGCCAAACACCTCAAAAAGCTATTGGCAAGCCCTCTTATACAACTATGCTATTGTTCCTGTCTTCATTCACAATCTTATTGTCTATAGATAACATGTTATTGTTTGCAGTTGGGGCTGTTTTTCTCACAACCCACAGCAAATAAGAAAGAGTTGAGCACAAAGGTCTTAAGAATGATGATAGGTGAAAGACTCAGCTCAGGGATAGCAGAAATGTCAAATTAATAGTCAGTATCAAAGAATAAGACAGAAAAGCTATAAAAAAATTGAAGCAGCATGGTAAGTTTTACTACTGTTGACCCTAGATCTCCAAAAACAAGAAAAAAATGAAACTATCTTTGATGTCCTCTGATTACATGAAGTTTATAATCCATTTTTAAAAGATGGCATAAAACCATGGGAAAATTAAACCAGGGAAATATGTGAGAGATTATCTGAGACTATAGTTTCTCATTTTATAGATTAAACACTAATGTAATGGGAGATTCATCATCTACCTAAGTTTATACAGATTTATAATTAATAAAATTTTACTCGTTGGATAAACCTTAGTGATTTATAAGGTTTCCTATGTGAGGTAGCTTATTTCTTAGCAATGTAGTGTGTGTGTGTGTGTGTGTGTGTGTGTGTGTGTGTGTGTGTAGAGTTATATGTATGTATTCATTTTTATTTTTATACCAACATATGCATCTTTTCAGCAGCTATATATGAGAAACATATGTCTTTGTTATCAAGTATAACATTCCTCCAATGTTTTTATAATATTTTTTAAACTCATATTTGAGGTTGAATATACTTATGCTATTAGGATTCACCTTAAATGTATAAGTCTATATCTAGGAAATAAACCTAATTAAGTTCAAAATCACTTAATAGTCAGTATTGGGGTGGGAATAAAGTAGTGTTCCCTGTTGGGTCTTGTTATCTTACACATACACATGATAACAGGTGGGATTCACTTAGTTAAATCTATTAGGAATGTACCAAATGGCAAGTCAAAAAAAAGGAAGAAGAAAGCAAAGATATATTGGTAACTTTCAGGCCATGCGTTAGCCCTTTATTATAGCATGGTTCATATTTTCCAAATGTGATGCATGCACCACTTGCATGAAATTATGCAGTCCTGTGGTAGAGAAGTAGCTCTGATATCTGTGAAGGGAGAGAAGGAAAGATTGAGGCATGAGTAGCCAAAATCTCAGGTTGCAAGGTAGGTCTGAAACTTCATGACCAGACCAAACATTTGGAGATCCAGAGGAAAATTTACCCCTCTGCGCATGTGTGCATGAGTATGCACCCACTAGTGGGTGCTGCACACGCACACATACGGAGAATATAATTAGACTTTGGAAGGCTTGTAAAGGAAGTAATATCTAGATAGAAAGCTGAAGAGTGAATGGAAATTATCCAGGAGAAGAGAGAGTAGCGTATCAAGAAAACAGTGCTTCAGTAACAATAATTAGAATTAGTCGTCCATGTGCATCGATATGGAGATGAGATAGAAAACACAGTGTATTTGGTCAGCAATCCTTCAATTGGGGAGTATGAGGAAGTAACTGTGATTTCCAGAGAATTAGGTTAGCTTATATCAGAAAGGTGTTTATCAGCCTGGGCAAGGAGACAGGGTTTGAGAAAGAAATCTTTTGAAATGACGTGAGGTAAGGGTGTTTAATACTGCTGGAGAGAAGTTGAAGGATCAAGAAAGAGAAAGGTCATTGACAATGACTCTCCTGTAGATATGCTATTGGCACTTACCATCTGTTCCCTTGTAACTACAGGAAAGGTTTTCCTTATTCCTCTCCTCCCCTCAGAGTTCTCTCCATTCCCTGATTGTTTCCCACTCATGAGTCTTACTTCTCACCCTATTGAAATTTGTAGTTAACTCTATGCACCCCACTGAGCCATGAATTGCTCTAACCAAGAGGATCAGTGACCCCCGTGGATAAATCAATAGTCTACAGTACTTCCTTCATTTTCAGTGACTTTTGATTATACTGACCATTATCTTCTCAAAAGAATCTCCTCATAATGCTTTCACATCTGCACACGAATGTTTATGGCAATATTTTCACAATAGATTCAAACTGAAAGCAATTCAAATATTTACAAAAATTATAAAGGATAAGGGCACCTGAATGGCATAGTCGGTTAAACCTTCAACTCTTGGTTTCAACTCAGGTCATGATCTCAGGGTTGTGAGATTCAACCTCACATCAAGCTCCATGCTCCCTGCAGACTCTGCTTGAGGATTCTCTCTCCTCCCTACCCCCTTTCTCTCTAAAAATTCATAAATAAATCTTTAAAAAATTATGAAGGATAAATCATGGTTTTATTTTTACTTTTTGTGGTCATTTTATTCAATGGACTATTATACAGTAATGAAAAGAAATGAACTTTATTATAGGCACTGACATGATGATTCTTACAAACCTTAATGTTAAGTGGAAAGAGCCATAATCACGATATGTTTCCAGTTATTTAAAACTCAAACTTCAGAAGAAATTAAATTATGCTTGGGAACTCAGGAGAAACATTTTCTGAATGTGAAAAGAGTTGAAGTTAGTAAGGGCCATGTAGGTTTTTTTTCAGGGGTACCGGAGATGTTTTACTTTTTATCTGGATTTTTGTTACATGAATTCACTTTAAAATACTTTATCAAATGGAAAATTTATATTTTATTAACATTTATCTATGTGTGTTATATCTCACATTTAAAAAAATATATAGAAGCATTAAGTCAAGAATGCTAAGACCACCCTTTCCCCAGGCCTTTATGACATTATTGACATTATGCTTTTGCATTTTCCTTATTTTTCTGAATGTATCATCTCAGCATCCTTCTGTAGGGTCTAATGTCCCTCAAGTTTTGATATTAATAAAGACTTTTATTTATGTCTGTTTTCAGAATGCTCCTTGGTATTCTGCTGCTTTAACAAGCCTCTGGTTATTATCCACAAGCCATCTATATATATTTCAAGTTCAGACCACTTTCTGAAGCTTCAGGCCCACATGCCCAACTCTAGAATTAATATCTCTCCCAGCATGTCTCACAGCCATCTCAAATTCAGTATACCCCTAACCTAAATATTGCCCTACGAGAATATCTCCCTCTCCCAGCTTTCCCTCGTTCAATGAGTAACTATTTATACCCCACTGCCCAAGCTGTGGACTTGGGAGTTATGCTAAAGTCGTCTAGTCCATGCATTCCCATCCCATAAAATGCCAAACCCTGTGGAATCTACCTCCTAAATAAGCTCTAATTTGCCTGTGCCCCTTCAATTTTCTTGCCAGCAAACTGTCCAGGCAACAATTAATTGCTTGCATTTCTGTGCCAGCATCCCTAGTGCATTCCTGACTTAAGTATTGCCCCCTATCAATCGAACCCACAAAAGAACAGCCAAAATCACATTTTTTAAATGCAATCATGAATTCTGATCTTTCCATTCACCTAATAAATCTAATAAAAATGTTTCTTCAAGTTTGTGTAAATAATTTTTTTCCATTGACTAGATTAATTTCATTAAGATAGATAGGTTTGCATCTATTTCTCAAAGGACACCGCGCATATCTACATTAAGTAAAGGACTGTAGTTATACCAAACCTAAAATTACCAAATAAAAAAATAAAATATTCCATAACTACCAGAGTATACATGTCTGATAGTGGATCATTCATTTCTAGTGCTTATCCTTTATAAATACCTTATTCTAATAGAAGGAATACCACCTATAATCTCCACATATTTTCTTCCATATGTTCTTGCCAATTCCAAACCTAACAGCTTGAAAAGTGTTGAGAGCTAAAAAAAGAAACAGACTCTTCCCTTAGCTTCAATATCGTGACACTCTAGCACTTGTTTGTCTAGATCTTCTCATCAAGCTTCAGCTGGAAAGCAACTTACATTACGGAAATACAAAAACACAAGACTGTGAATGCAGAGAATGTGTTTTTTGTGTTTAGTGCTCTAGCCCTAACTCTTGAAACCCTGCCTGGACACAGCAACTTTTCTCTGTTGAGTATCCAAAGAATGAGTGGAAATAGAATGTGTTCTGCCAGATTCTCTTCTGAGAATCTTTGCCAAAATTTCCCCAAAATAACTCATCAGTCAACAGTAGGCATTTAAAATGAAAGGTGGTGGGTATTAAGGAGGACATGTATGGCATGGAGATCTGGGTATGGTGTATAAACAATGAATCTTAGAACAATGAAAAAATAAAATAAAATTTAAATTAAAAAATTAAATTAAAGGTCATTATATAGAATGGTAAAGAAAGGTGATGATCTAACCGAAGTGAAGTGTACCTGGCACTATAGAAAAAACAACAACAACAACAACAGTGGAGGTTGGATTCATGGGAAATAAACATGGACGATAGCTGAATCCTATTAACTGATTGGTCGTAGAGAGATGCAGGACATCCTCAAATGAGACACCATCTTTTCATGTTCGTACCTAATTGAACCACTTGTTTGTAGAGTCCCATGAGCAGCTGTTCTGCCTTTACTTGTGACATCTCTCCAATATATAGTGGCTTCCTTACTTAGGGACCAAAATGCCCAATTAACACTTAAGTCGAATCGTGTAGACTGACAGAAAAGAAGAATAGGTAAGTGTCTCTC
This sequence comes from Spilogale gracilis, assembly GCA_004023965.1. Lineage (NCBI taxonomy): Eukaryota > Metazoa > Chordata > Mammalia > Carnivora > Mephitidae > Spilogale > Spilogale gracilis. The sequence continues at coordinate 1,375 of PITA01033775.1, read as the reverse complement.
TGAAGTAGAATGGAGGAGATGGCATTGCTGGAAATACTCTTGTCTTCTGTGGAGGAATGAAAATTGCTAGGTGGTCTGAAAAAGCATGCTAGTTGAGGAAGCTTAGAGAGGATAAAGCATGAATGAAATGGATAAATAATTGGACTGAGAACAAGACCTTCTGGTTTTCCTTTTCAGATCTAATACTTCCTAGCAGAGAAGGACTGGGGAATTCACTTAATTTTCTTAAGTTTGGTTTTCACCTGTTTAAAATACGGATAAAAACTACCTTGTCTACCTCTCTGAGGCTTTGGGAAGATCAGACTGGATAATACCCAAGAAACAGCTTTATGAAATCTATAGTTCCCTTGAAATCATCAGTTTTGTTATAATCATTATCATAAAGCACTCTAGCGGGAACGGTGGGACTTCTTTACTGAAAGTGTGTCTTTTGTCTTTTAAGAGAGATTCTAAGGTGAGTCCCACCTTTGTATTCAGTGGTAACTGAAGAGCTCATCCCCGGAGTCTGGGAAGTCAAAGCCGAGCACAGGAAACTGCACGTACAGGTCTGAAACCTGACTAAAGATCAGGGAACTACAGAGTATAGTTCAAGATAAAGCTGTCTCTTGATCACTTTCTCTGGGGAGAAAAAAGAAAAAAAGGGAAAAAAAAAAAAAAGGAATAAGAAGAAAAGGCAAAAAGACACTGCCGCCCAGAATGGAAGTCTTGATGTAATAATGTTTGAGCCTGGCTTCTTGAGAGGAGTTTAATCACGGCTTAGTGAAGGAAGAGGCTGAAGGAGGGCTGTCACCTCATTCTTTGAAGAGACAGGTCAAAAATCTGCCTCTGCTTTTTGTGGCAATTAATCCCACAGCATTCTCTCCACAAGAGACCCTGAGAATGGCAAGGGTTTTGTCGGGAGCGGCGTGATCCCCCCCTCCCGCCATGCTGCAAGCTGCCAAAAACTATGGTGGAGGTACCCATGAATGTACCCTGTGGGCCGGGGCAATATGTCCTTTGTGTCCCTGGGACGTGCACCTGGACAAGCGCTCATCCAAGGTGTGAGAGCCATGCCAATCCTTATGAAGCTTGATAATTGTAGGATTGTGGGGGCACAACATACTTACTTTAAAACTTAGTAAAACCTTTACTAACATAAATAGCTTAGATATTGCAACCTCCTGTTTGTGTGACCATTCATTCACTTCCTTATGCTGGGGGGAAGTAAAACGTTCTAATAAGATAAGGATTTGCAGGAACCATCTGTTGCTCAGGACATGCCTGCCTGTGATCGATCAGTCTATAGATTAGGATATAATTGGCACATCCTGCTTTATTGTATGGACCCTTCAAAGAAATAGGCACATCCCGTTTTGTTGTGTGAGACCCTCAAGGG
>PITA01033774.1:0-12362 GCA_004023965.1 Spilogale gracilis | reverse complement strand
CACACACACACACACACACACACACGAGAGAAGATCACAAACATCTCTGATTACCAAGTACCTGAGCTGGGGCTCTAACTTGACTGCCCCAGCAGGAGCTACTGAACCTCCCAGCTATTTCATTTACTCAACAAATAGTGACTAAGTTATTGGGAACCAAACCATGAACAAGTGGGATGTGGTCCCTCCCTCTCAGAGGTTGCAACATAGCTAGGCAAGCAAGTGCTTAAGAAGAGATTCCAACCCAGGGAACTTCTCCCAAGCTAAAGGAAACTGGAGCCTGTGGGAACCCAGCAGAACACATCTCAGGGGCTCAGGAGCTACAGACACTGTCCTGGCTATGCCCATTTCTAGAGGAGTCAGTTCTGGTTGGTTGGGAAGGTAGCCATGGGAAGCAATTGATTTCCCTTCTTCAGGTCAGGCAGGCATAGTCAAGGATGTGGATGACCCTCAGGAACTCTTTGTGATCTCAGTAAGAACTGGGCAACATCTGTGGCTTGGAGGAGAGGTGAGGCTTCTTTTCTTCAGGCAGGGGTTTTCAAATAATGGGTTGGGACCCGAAAGCTCACTGTTGAGTCTTCAGTGGCTCTTCTGAGCAGAAGTTGCATATGAACTTGGCCCCCTTTCTCTTGCTGGTTGTGGTGATGTGAAGTGTGGGTCGTGAGGACTCAAAAAATCCCCAAAGTGATTCCGAAAAAACAATTGCTCCCATTTGTTCTGAGGGCCAAGTCATTTCAAACCTGTGCTTGTGATTTAGCTTCCATTGATCTGACAGTTAATATAAAGGGCATTGAGCAAGGGCACTGAGCAAGGCTCCCCCTTTTCTCCATCCTTGCTGCTCTTCTGCTATACGTGTGGTGGGAAGTGACACAGGATGCAAGGGGGAAAGGGGGAAGGTATGGAAAGTGTCCTGTGAATTTTATATTTACGGAGCTCAGTGACAAGTAGAGAGGTTTAAGTGAAACTTTCATGGAAAAAAGGTAAGGAAATTACTTGTTTTAACTGTCTGGTCATTCCTATTGTTTGGTTTCTGGGTCTTTTTGTTTCCAGGCTGTTCTGTAAGTGCTGAGCTTTTAAGGAATTGTATGCTTTCTTGGAGCTGAAAAAGAAGGACCCTCTTGTCCTTTGGGCCTCTCCTACCCACATCTCCATCCATGTGTAGGTGCTCTCTTTTTGCCACTGTCCCTGTGTGGGACCTGTGCCCATGGAAAACAGTGAGCTCCCAGTTCTTTGGGGCCGAGGATTCCACCTCCTTTTATTCCCTCATACAGAGCCCCAACCCTGTCTACAGTCAATGAAGGAGAAAGCCCTGGTGTGCTGCATCCAACCCCTTCTTATTTAGAGTTGGGAAGTGAGACCCAGAGAACACAGATGCACAGATGTCCGTCAAGAGAAGAATGGATAAAGAAGATGCGATATATATATATATATATATATATATATATATATATATATAGTGGAATATTAGCCATCAAAAAGAATGAAATCTTGCCATTTGCAATGAGGTGGATGGAACTAGAGGTTATTATATTAAGTGAAATAAGTCATTCAGAGAAAGACAAATACCATATGATTCCACACATATGTCAAATTTATGGGGAAAAAAAGATGAACCTAGGGGAAGGGAAAGAAAGGTAAATTAAGATAAAAACAGAGAGAGACAAACCATAAGAGACTCTTAACTATAGAAAACAAATGGAGAGTTGGTGGAGAGGAGGTAGGTGGGGGGATAGGATAACTGGGTGTTGAGCATTAAGGAGGGCATTTGATGGAATGAACACTGAGTGTTATATATGCAACTGATGAATCACTACATTCTACCCCCAAAATTAATAATACATTATATGTTAACTAAATTGAATTTAAATAAAAAATTTAAAAGTATTGCTGGCATGTATAATTCTATTTCATATTTTGAAAGGTACACAAGATGAAAATGTAAAATATTTTTAAATTATTTAAGATCTTTTTACTATCTTCATTGAATACAACTCCTTGCAACAACTGGACCACATGTCTTTATAATGTCCTCTTCCTGGGACTTTTCCATGATAATGGAACTATACACTCATATTCAACACTACCTAAATCTAAACATGCCTTAAGTCTGAGCCAAGAAATGTCCGTTTCTGGCATTCAGATTGTTAGAAATATCACACAAAGAAATAGAGATGAACTCAGCATGAATAATATTGTTGAAATATTCTCTCAAAGGGAGAAGGATATGATAAAGAGCTGAATTCTCTCCCTTAGAATCACTGGGTACAGTGACCTTCAAGAGACAGTATTTCAAATGGAAAATTGGAACTGTGCTTGCTGAGCAGTTTCTAAATATAACTTGCTATGGTAAATCCCAAGGGAGGGTGACCACATGAGGCTGTATGTACCATATGTGTTGTCTAACAGAATGTTTTTTAGCTTTTGTTTTTTCTAGATGTAAAACTTGTGTTTTTGCAAATGAAAATGTTCATATAATGTAAATATAAAACATAAAAGATTTCTGTAGAAAAGTTGCACTAATGGTACAGGGAATTCCCATATACCTTAAGTTGTTGTTGTTGTTGTTGTTGTTGTTGTTGTTGTTAAACCATTTGAGAATAAATGATGTCAAGTCCCCTCGTTCTTAAATATTTAATTATGATGCAAATTTTTAAAAGAAAGTTCAGTTGTTTCTAGATTGGTAAGATACATACATGAGCAATTTACTAGAGGTAGGAAGATCTAGCACACGCCAGATCTGAAGGTGGCTCAGGATTTTGCTGAGTAGGTCAGCAAAGTAGGTCCCAAAGGAGGAAGAGTAAACTATAGAATAAATATATTAAAGAAATGTTAGAGAAATGGAATGATTAGGTTTCTTTAAGTTTTCCTTTTCATGTATGGCCTCTGTTTTTTCCAAAGTTACTTTCTCCTTTTATTGGTTTTAGTCCTCTGTGTTTCATATTATTTATAATTGTATTTCTTCAAGTGCTTGATGATCCTTGGTTGACTACTCATACTTAAGATTTGAATACTAGGAAGCTGACTAGAAGGTCTGTGCACGTGGATGGGATTTAGAGACTAACTTACTCTGTAGGGTATTCTGATTGCCCCATTTTTGGGAGCAGCTCCCCATTTCAGTATCTTTTAGTCTTTTCTGTCAGGGTGATCAGATTCCTTACAAAGAGTTCTCCAATCTTTCCCCTGTAGTAAATCTAAAAAGCAATAATTTCAGAGACTGGAATGAGGCAGTTATCAATAACAAGTATGTAAACCTGCATATAAATGAATTATACTATTGTAGGTGTAGTACTTCCCACTTCAATTGTGCCTGGGTTCCCTGCTCCAGAAATTGTTTTACCTTCTCTGAAGACTGAATATCCAATCTTTAGCCAAGATGGAAGAAAAGAAGTTGGCTGGCTGTGTTCAGTGGGGTGGGGATCAGGGAATCTAACTGATTTTAGGTAAAATTTAAACAATCAACACTTGGTTTTTATCATCATCATCATTCCCATATTCAGAAGTACTTGATGCTGCCAATTCCTGACCTTTTGGGGGTTTCACAGAGTGAACTGGATTACTTTTCAGTTTTCTCCATTGTTTGGGATTTAGGTGTGCAAAGTCAGTTTCACTGTTTCCTTCTTCCAAAATTATGTTGCTATTATTTGTCCCCCTCTCTAAATCCTAGTATATTTATACCTTCATAATATCACATATTAATATCATAATATCACATAATATTTGAAAATGACCACTACTGTCATTTTTGTGAGTTTTCTGGACTATTTGGTCTACCATCTATAACTGAAATTTCCAGATTCTGTCATTTTCTTCAATCATTCTGAGTGATATCTGTCCCCTTTGAAGACCTACTGGATTTGGGGTTTTATGGCATAAGTGCAGAAAACTTAGGGTTAAGGTACAGAAGGAGTTATGGAGGGGAGAAAGGTAGGCATTTCTACAGTGGGAAACTCAGGTTTCACGCTTGAATATGATGTACTGCATTCATTAGGGACATTTTCAAGCTCTTCAAAGTTTTGATTCATTACTGACACCAGCATCATGAGAGCTATATTTAGTTTCATTCTATATACATTATCCATGAGTTAATTAATGTGTACCATAATTAGTCTGAGGGGGTTCCTAATGTGCCAAGCCAGGAGGCTGTTGGAGGAGAATCCTGACAGGATAGGGAATGAAAATCCTAATATCAGTGATTGCTCATTAAGCACAGGTAAACACAGAGAGAATACCAAAATGAACCCAATCACCTAGCTTCAGCAATTATCACATCATGGTCAATCTTGTTTCTTCCATATCTCCACTCATCCTCCTCATCATCACTGCCCCACTCCTACCTTCGGAATAATTTGAAGCAAATTCCAGACATGTTTTTTTCCTTTTTTAAAAAAATTATGTTGGGCACCTGGGTGGCTCAGTTGGTTAAGCGACTGCCTTCAGCTCAGGTCATGATCCTGGAGACCACGGATCGAGTCCCACATCAGGCTCCCTGCTAGGCGGGAGGCCTGCTTCTCCCTCTCTCACTCCCCCTGCTTGTGTTCCCTCTCTGGCTGTGTTTCTCTCTGTTAAATAAATAAAATCTTTTTTAAAAAAATTATATTAGTCACCATCATTATTTTCTGATGTAGTTTTCCATGATTCATCGTTTACCTATAATACCCAGTGCTCCATGCAATACATGCCCTCCTTAATACCGATCACTGGGATAACCCTCAAAAACCCTCAGTTTGTTTCTCAGAGTCCACAGTGCCTCAAGATTTGTCTCCACCTCCAATTTCCCCTACTTTATTTTTCCCTTCCTTCCCCTAATGTCCTCCATGCTATCCCTTATGTTCCACAGACAAATATGATAATTGACTTTCTCTGCTTAACTTATTTCACTTAGCATAATCCTTCCAGTCCCATCCATGTTGATGCAAATGTTGGTGTAAATGTTGGGAATTCACCCGTTCTGATGGCTGAGTAATACTCCTTTGTATATATGGACCCCATCTTCTTTATCTATTCATCTGTTTAAGGACAACTCAGTTCTTTCCACAATTTGGCTATTGTGGACATTGCTGCTATAAACATTGGGGTGCAAGTGCCCTTTCTTTTCACTACATCTGCGTCGTTGTGGTAAATACCAAGTAGTGGAATTGCTGGGTCACAGTGTAGCTCTATTTTTAATTTTTTTGAGGAAATTCCACACTGTTTTCCAAAGCGGCTGCACCAACTTGCATTCCCACCAACAGTGTAAGAGGGTTCCCCTTTCTCCACAGATTCTCCAACATTTGTTGTTTCCTGTCCTATTAATCTTTGCCCTTCTAACTGGTGTAAGATGGTGTCTCGATGTGGTTTTGATTTGAATTTCCCTGATGGCTAATGATGATGAACATTTTTTTCATCTGTCTATTAGCCATTTGTGTGTCTTCTTTGGAGAAGTGTCTGCTAATGTCTCCTGCCCATTTTTGACATGATTATCTGTTTTTTGGGGTGTTGAGTTTGAAAAATTCTTTATAAATCTTGGATATCAGTCCTAATCTGTAGTGTCATTTGCAAATATCCTCTCCCATTCCGTGGGTTGCCTCTTTATTTTGTTGACTGTTTCCTTTGCTGTGCAGAAGCTTTTTATCTTGATGAAGTCCCAAAAGTTCATTTTGCTTTTGTTTCTTTGCCTTTGGAGACTGTGTCTTGAAAGAAGTTGCTGTGGCTGATGTCAAAGAGGTTACTGCCTATGTTCTCCTCCAGGATATTGATGGATTCTTGTCTCACATTGAGGTCTTTCATCCATTTCAAGTTTATCCTTGTGCGTGGTGTAAGAGAATGGTTGAGTTTCATTCTTCTGTATATAACTGTCCAATTTTCCCAGTGCCATTTATTGAAGAGATTATCTTTTTTCCATTGGATATTTTTTCCTGCTTTGTTGTATTTGATGATAGAGCTGAGGGTCCATGTCTGGGCTCTCTATTCTGTTCCATTGTATCTGTTTTTGTGCTAGTACCATGCGGTCTTGGTGATCACAGTTTTGTAATATAGCTTGAAATCAGGCAACGTGAGGCCCCCAGCTTTGTTTTTCTTAACATTTCCTTGGTGATTCGGTGTCTTTTCTGGTTCCATACAAATTTTAGGATTGTTTGTTCCAGTGCTTTGAAAAATGCTGATGGTATTTTGATCAGGATGGTATTGAAGGTATAGATTGCTGTAAAATAGACATTTTATTTTTTTAGAGATTTTATTTATTTGACAGAGAGAAACACAGCCAGAGAGGGAACACAAGCAGGGGGAGTGAGAGAGGGAGAAGCAGGCTTCCTGCTGAACAGGGAGCCCGATGGGGGGCTCGATCCCAGGTCTCCAGAATCATGACCTGAGCTGAAGGCAGTCGCTTAGCCAACTGAGCCACCCAGGTGCCCCTAAATAGACATTTTAACGTTTATTCTTCTGATCCATGAGCATGGAATGTTTTTCCATCTTTTTGTGTCTTATTTAATTTTTTCATGAATATTTTGTAGTTCCTAGGGTATAGATTCTTTACCTCTTTGGGTAGGTTTATTCCAAGGTATCTTATGGATTTTCGTGCTATTATAAATGGAATTGATTCTCTAATTTCCCTTTCGACAGTTCCATTGTTAGTGTATAAGAAAGCAACTGACTTCTGTGCATTGATTTTGTATCCTGCCGCGTTACTGAATTGCTGAATGAGTTCTAGTAATTTGGGGGTGGAGTCTTTTGGGTTTTCCATGTAAAGTATCATGTCATCTGCAAAAAGAAAGAGTTTGACTTCTTCTTTGTCAATTTGAATACCTTTTATTTCTTTCTGTTTTCTGATTGCTGTTGCTAGGACTTTCTAGTACTATGTTGAACAATAATGGCAAGAGTGGGCATCCTTGTCATGTTCCTGATCTTAAGGGAAATGCTCTTAGCTTTTCTCCATTGAGACTGATATTCACTGTGAGTTTTTCATAGGTGTATTTCATGAAATTGAGGAATGTTCCCTCTATCCCTATACTCTGAAGAGTTTTAATCAGGAAAGAATGCTGTATTTTGTCAAATGCTTTTTCTGCATCAACTGAGAGGACCATGTGGTTCTTCTCTCTTACTTACGTGTTCTATCACATTGATTGATTTGCAAATATTGAACCACACTTGCATCCTAGGAATAAATTTCATCTGGTCGTGGTGGATAATCCTTTCAATGTACTGTTGGATACTATTAACCAAAATCTTGTTGGGAATTTTGGCATCTATATACATCAGAGATACTGATCTGAAATTCTTCCTTTTGATGGGGTCTTTTCCTGTTTTGGGGATCAAGGTAATACTGGCCTCATAGAATGAGTCTGGAAGTTTTCCTTCTGTTTCTATTTTTTGAAACAACTTCAGGAGAATAGGTATTATTTCTTCTTTGAATGTTTGGTAGAATTCCCCAGGGACTCCATCAGGTCCTGGACTCTTGTTTTTTTGGGAGGTTTTTGATCACTGCTTCAATCTTGTTCAGGTCTATTCATGTTGTCAATTTCTTCCTGTTTCAGTCTTGGTAGTTTATAGGTTTCCAGGAATGCATCCATTTGTTCCAGGTTGCTTAATTTATAGGCATATGGCTATTGATAATAATTTCTGATAATTATTTCTATTTCCTTGGTGTTAGTTTTGATCTCTCCTCTTTCGTTCATAATTTTATTAATTTGGGTCTTTTCTCCTTTCTTTTGGTTAAGTCTGGCCAGTGGTATTATTGATCTTACTAATTCTTTCAAAGAACCAGCTTCTAATTTCCTTGATGTGTTCTACTGTATTTCTGGTTTCTACTTCATTGATCTCTGATCTAACCTGAATTATTTCTCTTCTCATGTATAGGTTAAGCTTAATTTGTTGATTCTCCAGTTCTTTAAGGTGTAAAGAGAGTTGGTGTATTTGGATTTTTCTGTTTTTATTATTATTATTATTAAGGCTTGGATGGTTATGTATTTCCTCCTTAGGACTGCCCTTGCCATACCCCATAGGTTTTGGACCAATGGGTTTTTGTTCTCATTGGTTTTCATTAATGTTTAAGTTCTTTGATCTCCTGGTTGACCCAAATGTTATTGAGCAGGATGGCCTTTAGAATTTCTTCCAAGCTTTTTCTTGTGATTGAGTTCCAGTTTCAAAACACTGTGGTCTGAGAATATACAGGGAATAATCTCAGTCTTTTTATCTCAGTTGAGACCTGATTTATGATCCAGTACCTGGTCTATTCTGGAGAAAGTTCCATGTGTGCTCTAGAAGAATGGGTATTTTATTGTTTTAAGGTGAAAGGTTCTGTATATATCTATGAGGTCCACCTGCTCCAGTGTGTCATTCAAAACTCTTGTTTCTTTGTTAATTTTCTGCTTCAATGATCTATCTATCATTGAGAGTGGAGTGTTGAAGTCTCTTATTATTAACATGTTATTATCAATATGTTTCTTTATTTTGATTAACAGTTGGCTCATGTAGTTGACTGCTCCCATGTTAGGGGCATAGATATTTACAATTGTTGTATAGACACTTTAAGAATGATATGGTGCCTTTCTGTATCTCTAACTACAGTATTGATTTATTTTTAAAAGATTTTATTTATTTATTTATTTATTTATTTATTTATTTATTTATTTATTTATTTTTATTTATTTGACAGAGATAAACATACCTAAAGAGGGAATACAAGTAGGGGAGGTGAGAGAGGGAGAAGCAGGCCTCCTGCTGAGCAGGGAGCCCAATGCAGGGCTCAACCCTGGGACTCTGGGATCTCGACCTGAGCCGAAGGCAGACGCTTAATAACTGAGCCACCCAGGTGCCCCTCTAACTACAGTGTTTAGCTTAAAATCTAATTTGTCTAATATGAGAATTGCTACCCTGGCTTTCTTTTGAGGTCCATTGGCCTGAAAGATGGTTCTCCATCCTTTCACTTTCATTCTGGGTGTATCTTTAGGTTCAAAATGAGTCTTTTGTAGACAGTATATAGTTGGATCCTGTCTTTTTCTCCAATCTGTAACCCTGTGCTGTTTTATGGAAACAATTTAGGTTGTTCACCTTGAGAGTGATTCTTGAAAGATATGATTTTCTTGTCATCATGTTGCCTGCGAAGTCCTTGTTTCTATAGATTGTCTCTGTAAATTTCTGTTCTATATCATTCTTGGGGTCTTTCTCGTTTTATAGAATCCCCTTAATATTTCTTACAGGGCCAGCTCAGTGGTCACATATTCTTTCAGTCTTTGGATGTCCTTGAAGCTCCTTATCTCTCCATTGGTTCTGAATGAAAGTATTGCTGGACAAATAATTATTGGCTGTATGTTCTTATTTAGTATGCTGAATAAGTCTTGCTAGCCTTTTCTGGCTTGCCAGATCTCTGTGGACAGGTCTGTCATTATTCTGATATTTCTCCCTTTGTACATAAGGAATCTCTTCCCCCCAACTGCCCTTAAGATAGTTTCCTTGATTCTAAGATTTGTGAGTTTTACTATTACATGCTAGGGCATTGGTCTGTTCTCCTTGATGTTGGGAGGATCCTCTCTGCTTTGAGGACACGAATGCTCATTTCATTTCCCATATTAGGGGAGTTCTTGGCTGTGATTTTTCTCAACTATAGCTTCTAATCCTCTCTCTCTCTCTCTCTCTCTCTCTCTCTCTCTCTCTCTCTCTCTCTCTCTCTCTTTCCACCCTCCCCAGGAATCCTAATAATTCTGACATTGGAACATTTCATGACATCATTTATTTTTCTAGTTCTGTTTTCATGGATTTTTAAGCTCTTTGTTCCAGGCCCTGTCCTGCTCCTTTTTTCCCATCAGTTTGTCTTCTAGATCACTAATTTGTTCTTCTGCCTTGCTTACCCTAGATTTTAGAGTATCTAGATTAGTTTGTATCTCATTGATAGAATTTTTTTTAATTTTATTTATTTGACAGAGAGAAACACAGCTAGAGAGGGAACACAATCAGGGTGAATGAGAGAGGGAGAAGCAGGCTTCCCGCCGAGCAGGGAGCCCGAAGCGGGGCTCGATCCCAGGTCTCCGGCCGGGATCATGACCCGAGCCGAAGGCAGTCACTCAACCAACTGAGCCACCCAGGCGCCCCCTCATTGATAGAATTTTTAAGTGCTGCCAGATCAGCTCTTATTTCAGCTCTTAGAGAATCTGTGTTGCAATTAATGGTTTTCTCCATCCTAGCTAGCATCTTCATGACTATTACCTTGAAGTTTATTTCTGACATATTGTTTATATCCATATCCATTATTTCTGTGACAGAGGTCACAGTCTCTGAGTCTTTCCTATTTTGGGGTTCCTCCTCTTAGTCATTCTATTGAGGGGTGGTTGAAGGAATATACAGAGTCCAAATTATTGACCACAGTTGAAGCAAGATGCACCTGTTTTATAGGGACCTTAGGGTTGTTGGCCTCTTGTTCTTCCAGCCTGTCTTCTGGGGGAGGGACCTGCTGCACTGTTACTCAGGCAACCCTGTTTGGGCAGAGTTGCCCTGCACCCTATGGGGGGATGGGCTCAGTGAAAAACGGTTTTGGGGGGACTTTTGTTCTCTGGTGGCTTTCTCTGGTGGCTTTCCACTCTTCTGCCAAGAGTCAGAGCAGACGTGACCGTATCCAGACCTCTGTCTCAGAACCCAGAGGTCACAGGCTGTTCTTCAGGGAGCTCTCCAGGCCAATTATCTATGTGTCTGTTCTGCTAAAAACCACAGCATCTTGGGTGGTGTGCCCCACAGCAGAATTCCCAGCCCTCACTTCCAGGTCAAGGCATGTCTCTGCCCTTTGTGCTTCTAAAACCGCCAGCTACCCCCAGTTCACACGCATGCCCCCACAGCTCCAGGTTTCAGTCTGGGGGATGCCCAAAAGTTCTTTCCCTGCAGCTACCAGTCTACCAGTATGTGCCTGGTCCCCAGCATGGAGGCGTTTGTGCCCCAGTGGTGCAGGATCCCAGAGGCTTCCTCCCCCTTCCATTTATCTTCCAATATATGCTCCAGAATCACGGCTCTCTGCTTCATACCTTGAGACCAACCACATTCTGTTTGTAGAGATCTGGATATATTCTTACTTCTCAGACTGATTTCATGGGTGTTCAGAGTAGTCTGGTAGATAGCCAGCTCAATTCAAGGGACTGGTTGAAATAGGGTCCCTTACTCCTTCACCATCTTTGTGACTCCCCTCCGGACATAATTTTACCTGTAGAAATTTTGATATGTACCCATAAGTACTTCTAAAAAGCAAGGATTCTCCTTTTTAAACATAACCACAATACTATCATCAAACATACATTTCAAAATCAACAAGAATTAGAATAATCTTAAAGGGTAAGCTGTGAGCTAGAAGTAAGATTTCCTTCATTGCTGAATAGAATTTAGAACGTATCAAATAGCATTGTATGATCCTGACCTTCCAGGAATATTCACGGAGAATTACTCATTTAAGGAACCATATTTTTTTACTTTTTTAAAGTTTTTATTTAAATTCATTAATTAACATACAGTGTAATACTAGTTTCTAGTCCATAACATAGTGATTCAACACTTCTATGCAACACCTGGTGCTCATCACAAGTGTACTACTCAATCTCCATCACTTATTTAATCCATATTCCCACCCACCTCCCCTCTGGTAACCATCAGTTTGTTTTGTGTAGTTTAGAGTTTGTTTCTTGGTTTGCCTCTGTCTTCTTTGCCTTATGCTCATTTGTTTTGTTTCTGAAATTGCATAAATGAGTCAAATCATATGGCATTTGTCTTTCTCTGACTTATTAGCATAATACTCTCTAGCTCCAACCACATCATTGCAAATGACAAGATTTTGTTATTTTTAATGGCTTAGTTATATTCCATTGTGTGTGTATGTATGTACTTATACACACACATACCACCTCTTCTTTTTTTTTTACTTGAAAAATTCTTTTATTGTTACTTAAATTTTTTTCCAGTGTTCCAAGATTCATTCCCCATTCTCCACACCCAGAGCTCCACGCTTTAGGTGTCCCCAGTACCCACCACCAGGCTCTCCCATCCCTCCATCCCCCTCCCTCCAAGTCCCTCAGTTTGTTTCTGTGTCCAAAGTCTCTGTTGTTTCGTTTCTCTCCCTGGATTACCCTACTTCCCATTTACTTTTCTTCTCCCACTGTCCTCCAGGTTACCCCTCATGCACCGCAAGTAAGTGAAACCATGCGATACTTGACCTTCTCTTCTTGGCTTATTTCACTCAGCATAATCTCTTCCAGTCCAGTCCATGTTGCTACAAAAGTTGGATATTCATCCTTTCTGATGGAGGCATAGTATTCCATGGTATATATGTACCACATCTTCTTTATCCATTCATCTGTTGATGGGCACCTTGGCTCTTTCCACAGTTTGGCGATTGTGGCCATTGCTGTGATGAACAT
>PITA01033773.1:0-12360 GCA_004023965.1 Spilogale gracilis | reverse complement strand
AGCAGAGAGTCTGATGTGGGACTCGATCCCAGGATCCTGAGATCATGCCCTGAGCCAAAGGCAAAGGCTTTAACCCTCTGAGCCACCCAGGCACCCACAGTGGGGTTTGTGTATGTAGGCAGGTCGACCTGGGGCCTGGCTGAGGCTCTGAAAGCCACCCAAGTGGGAGCGGCTGCTGCAGAGGAGAGGGGTAGAGTCTTACTGAGGGGCGGGGGGAGCAGGGTTGAAGTGGAGGCAATAAGCAGGGGCAACTCCTTCAAGACAGAGGCTGAGGGAGACTTGGAGTAAAAGGAGCAGAGATGAAGGGATAAGGAAGAGGCAGATGGAGTATGATGCAGCCATAGAAAAGGATGAGATCACACCATTTGTGAGAGTGGGGGTGGACGTCGAGAGCATTATGCTAAGTGAGATAAATCAGACAGAGAAAGACAAGTACCATACCATACCATACTCACTCACATGTGGAATGTGAGTAAAAACCAAAGCAAATGAATAAACAAAGTGGCACCAGACCTATAAATATGGAGAAAAACCAGCGGCTGCCAGAGGGAAGAGGAGTGGGGAATGGGGAAAGGGCAAGAAGAGGAGGGGGAGGCACAGACCTGTGGTTATGGGATGAATAAGTCTGGGGATAAAAGGTACAGCACAGGGAATGTAGTCAGTGTTGTATGGTAACAGAAGGTAGCTGCACTCCTGGTCAGCCCCGCATAACCATCGTGGTGGGGAATCACTGTGTCGTAAGCCCGAAACTCACATGACATTGTGTGTCAGCTACACTCAAATAAAAAAAAAATTTAAAAACAAGATTATTCCATCAGTCAGACAACAAACATTACTGAATGCCTAATGTGTGATAGTCCCTGAGGACATAGCAGTGGTCAACACAAACTCAGCTTCTGACCCCAGAGAGTAAACATGTAACAAAAAAATAATTTTAGATATGGATAAGACACATGAAGAAACACATCAGGACGATGTGATAGAGAGTGACAAGGCTCCTTTAGCTGGACTGGTCAGGGAAAGCATCTCTAAGGAGGTGACAGCAGCACTGATTGTGGGTGATGAGAAGGACCCAGCTGGGCAGAGGACTAGAAGAGGCTGTGTCAGTGCAAAGGCCCTGGGACAGGTGCTCGGGGCCAAGGGAAGAAGCCAGGTTCTGTAGCAGTGAGAGAGAGGGCCAGTGGGAGGGATGAGACTGGGACACTTCTGAGGCACATCCTGCAGGTCATGGGAAACCATGGAAGCTTCGAGGTGAGTCTAGTCGCCATGTGAAGCTGTTGGAGCTTTTGAAGCAGGGGTATGACCTGATCTGATTTACATGCTTAAGAGTTCACTCTGGCTTTCATGGGGGGAGAATGGACTCAAAGAGGGCAAGCAAGAGTGAAGACCAGTGAAGAAGCTGGGGGTAGTGGGTAAGATTTGAGCAAAGTCAGATTTGAGGGGACAGGCCTGTCTGGATTTTCTGTTATAGTCATTTAGGATTAAAGTGATGATGCACGGGAGGACGAAATTGCCACTTGTAAGATGATTGTGCCGCGGTAGCGATGTAAGGTGTTGTATTAAATAGAGTAGGAGCTTGCTAATTGCCTAGCATCAGTTCACAGGTAATGCATTCCATCAGATGTGTGTTGTTAGCGGGTATTATACCTGGTTAAGAGGTCTCCATCAATTAATGAGCTGTTGTGATTGGGTCATGGAAAACATGACCTTTAACAGAGGTTGGCTTTCCACAGATTCACTAGGGATGGCGGTGGAGCGTTCAGAGGGGGCGTGCTTCTTGCAGCAGAAATCAAAGCCGGGACTGGTGGGGAGAAGACCAGCTCCCAGAACAGTGAGTCCTGGCTATCCTGACCCTCAGCAAGTGCCCCCAGAGGACTGATTGGAAAGGAGACTATAAACTGGCTCTGCCAGTGGCCTGGAGGGCAAGGCTGTCCACTCACCTTCTGCCCACCGGTGGGGGCTGGGGGAAGAAGGTGGGAGGCCAGGATGCCAGAGAGCAGTGCTTGGGGAAGGGGCTGGCTGGGGACCAGTTCTCCAGCCGGGCGGGAGTCTTGTGCAAGCTTTCAGAATTGGCACTTTTTCTCTGAATTTGGGAGTGTGTGAGTGCACATGGGGTCTGGTCAGTAACTCGGTATGAAGAGGCCAGATCGCTGCTCCTCGGCTGACTCTGCACCCTTAGGGAAGGTCTCCTGCTATCCATGGCAAGTGAGGGACTTCGTCAAACCCAAGGAAAGTCTCACTCTACCTTTGTGAGCCTCAGTTTCTTCAGCTGCTAAATGGGAAAGACCGCTGATGTGCAGTTCAGAGACTTCTGTGGAGGGAGGAAGGGGGCTGGGTGTGCTGATTCAGATGAAGCTGAAGACATGTTGTGCTGAGTGAAAGAAGCCAGGCACAGAAGGACAGATGTACAATTGCACTTACAGGAGGTTCCTAACAGAGGCAAATCCCTAGACACAGAAAGGAGAGTAGAGGCTCCATGGGCCCCAGGGCAGGGGGGACAGGCCTTTTTGTTCAGTGGGCACTGAGTTTCTGCTTGGGCTGATAGGAAGTGTTTGGAGATGGGCACTAACATTTGCACAATGGGAACATACTTAATGCCACCAAACTGTATACTTAGAAATGGTTAAAATGATACATTTTATGTTTTGTATACTATAACAATTAGAGACCAAATAGAGGCACTTGGGTGGCTTAGTTGGTTAAGGGGCCAACTCTTGATTTCTGCTCCAGTCATGAACTCAGGGTCCTGGGATGGAGACCACGAGACCATGGCAGGCTCAGAGCTCAGCAGGGAGTCTGCTTCAAGATTCTGTCTCCCTCTGCCCCTCTCCATGCTTGCAGCTGCGCATGTTCTCTAATAAATACATAATTCTTTAAAAAATTAAAATAAAAGGACAGAATAGCACCTCCTGATGAGACTGAGTGCAGTCCTTGGGGCTGCTGTGGGTGAGGGGATGAGGAAAATTCGGCAGACAATTTTGAAAGGAACCAACGGAGATGAAAGCAGAACCACATTCCCCATAATCCTAAATGATATAAGCATTTTTTTCTTTATAAGGTTTCATATAATTTTGTACCTGGGTTTTGTGGTAGTGGCTGTTCAATATTGTTTCATAAATACGTTCTCCTGTCTCTCAGAACTCTTTTGTGAAATAACACCGCAGTCGCCGTTCACATTCTATCCGATGCCATCATTCGCTTGACCGATCCCAAAGCTGGATGTTTCAGGTCTTTACAGTTATCTGCGTCATAAACAGCACTGTGGTCAACACCCTTGTGCCCAGATCTGTCTACACCCTGATTATTTCCCTGGGGGAGATTTTGAGAAGTAAGCGTCCTTGGGTATAATGGAGAGCCCCCTTAGAGTTTGCCCTGTGATGGCAGGTTGGTCCCCAGAGAAGGCTGTGCCTTTGACCCTTCCCTCAGTGCCCAGCCCACCTGTCATGCTCCAGCATCGCTGACTGCACATGGGGAAAGGGGTACACTGACTCCATATGTGGCACTCCGGAGAGACGGGCTGCCACGGAGCTCCGGGGATGCCCAGCATGGTAGGTTGCGCCCACGCAGGTGGGATTTGTGAGCGGAGCAGATGTGAGAGCCCAGCCCCAAGCAGAATGGCCTCCAGCCCTCTAGCCCCACTTCCCGTGAGGTTGATACAGGGAATGTGTGTGGTGCAGCAATTTGGAAGATTTGGAGAGGGGGCGTTACCAGCATTGCCCTTGGCTCTTTGGGAGGTGCTGGTGCAGCTCCCCTCACCTCCGGGATGGAAAGAGGCCGCTGACCAGCCCAGTCTCTACCGCCAGCTGGCTCTGGGGCCCCACTCTCCCACCTCCCTCCAGGGGACCTCAGCCACATTTCTTTTTCTGTTTTGTTTGTTTGTTTTTTAAATTTATGTATTTGAGAGTGAGAGAGAGATTGCAGAGTACCTGTGAGGGGGGTTGCTGAGGGAGACTTCCTGCTGAGTAGGGAGCCTGACACAGGGCTCGATCCCAGGACCCCAGGGATCATGACTTGAGCCAAAGGCAGACACTTAACTGACTGAGCCAGCTAGGCGCCCCTCAGCCGCGTTTCTGAACCTCGGTGTGCCTGTTTCCCCCTCGGTAATGGGGCTGATCATGCTGATTTCCAGGGGCTGTGGTGAGGGTGAAGGCTCCAGGCCTAGCCCAATGTGACTGAGCAGCACACGATAATGAGCCGGCCATGGACTCTCATCGCCACTCACAGGACAAGCAAGAACTTTCTCCTGCAGCAAGGGTGGGGAGGGCCCTTCTCCCCACTCCTCAGCACATGGGGACGGTGTTTGCAATGCCCACAGTGGGGAGGGCCTCTTGGAAATGAGAGCTGATGCTCTGGGGAGCTCTGCCTCCACCATCTTCCCTGTCCCCCAGTGACAGGCTCTTCCTATGTGCTCGTGGCCCCTGGAGCCCACCCCACCTCCACATGTCAGTTCTGCAGAGTTCCCCACTGCGTTGGAGGCCTTTGCTTTCTTGGTAAGCATTTGAACAAGTTAGACCCTCACCTTAATATATTCAGCAGACATCTGATAATTGTGATAACCTGATGGGTGGTGAGCAGGGCAAATTAGCTAAAAGATGATTGATTTTTTTTATGCGCAATTTTATCTTCAACCTTTCCTAGCAACGTGCAATACCAGAGTAATAATTTCTTCTCCCAGGTATTTGCCAGTATCAAGACTGCACATCTATTTACGGTTGCCTGGAAGCCTCATAATTACAATACAGTCCAAGTGCCCATTTTCTTTCCTTGACTACAAATAGGGATCAATCGAATTTTAAATGACTGCTCCGGGGCTCGCTCCCGATCGTGACCTTTGTAAATGATTAGAAGCTCACCACTGTTGCTGTCTGCCCAGAAAGAGCGTGTGGGCAGAGCTTTCTAACTGGCATTTAATCTGGATGTGAGCCAAAGATATTCCAGGTGAAAACCGGCCATGAGCTGCCTGTAGAGAAAGGTCATGTGGACTTTCTCTCTGCATTCCACACACCCCCCCCCAATCCCTGGACACTTCCTGTGTGTGTCCCCCACACCCCGCTCCTTTGTCTGAGTCCTGGCTTCTGCAGCTAGCCCTCAGCACCACCCGGGGGCTGGATTCAGTGCAGCCCTGAAAGTTTTAGAGCTGCAGATAAAAATTGTTATTTGTCTGAAAGAAGTTTCTTTTCTTTTCTTTCCTTCAGTCACTGAATTTGGTCTCAAATGCTAAGCTTTCAATGGTGAAGCCTAAGAAAGCCTCAGGGTGAAAGAGCAGGCTGGGCCAGGCCTTGCCTGGAGCTCCCGTATAAGGCCCTGGTCCGCCTCAGAGCCTGGGCTGCTGGATCAGAATCAGCTGCAGCGAGTTTCAGCCTCCCACCCCACCCCTCTCTGGGGCTCCTGGTGCCGCTTGAGGGCAGACTGCTGAAGGCCAGCTGCAGAGGCCCCTAGGACCTCAGGCTTCTGCCTTTCTTGGGGGTGGGGAGGGTGGTGGGTCAGGAAGGCTGTTCCCACCCACTCCCTGACGGTAGTGAAGGGCCAACCGGATGGTGAGAACGTGTCCTGTTTGGGCGCCAACCCAATTCAGTGTCTTGAACCACTGTAGTTCGGAATGGCCTTTGTCTGTGGTTAGGGTGTGGACTGTGTCACTGAAATTACTCTTGCCTCTTGCCAGCCTTTCCAGGCTCTTATTCTAGGCAATAGCAGCTTGTTTCCTCTCTGCTGTCTGCTGTTGCCGCTGGCTTGGGTATCTGAGAATCCTGTCACCCAGGCTCTGTGCCCGCTGGTTCTCTCTTGCACTTCCTTCCCCTCCCCAGCCAGGCCGGGTCTCACAGGGGCCGCCCGTCCTGGGCACCAGGGCATCAGCTTCTACCCATGAAATGCCCTAGAACACTCACTCATCACCCGCTCTCCCCCTCTGTCCGCCTCTGTCCAGCCCACCTCTGGACCCGTCCCCGAGCCCTCCGGACAGCAGGGACGGCCTCTGCTCTGGACTCTGAACTTGGCCTGTCCCTGATCTTGAGCACCTGGGCAAATCTTTATAGACACTTAGGCTTCTCATCATCCACTCCCCTACCAACCCACGAGAGTTCTCCTTGGCTCCTAGACACTCGAGGTCTTGGAAAGAGCGGTCGAAACCTGGGGAGGGGTAAGTTCAGTATGTGTGGGCAAGTCAGGCTTGAGCCATTGTGTGGCACCAGCTGTTGACAGAATTCCCAGAAGTGGAAGTCCTCATCAAGGGTGATTTCAAGATTGAAGTCACAGGAAAAGTCTGAAGCAAACCACGCTGCTCCCGAGTGCACATGTGTTGGCAGTCACAGGAACTTAGAAAGGGAATCTGGAGGGCCCTCTCCTCTTTTTGCCCCAGATGCAGAGACGGGAATGGGCACCACTGAGGCCAAGGCAGGAACCAAACCACGCGGTGAGCCTGCAGCCCTTGAAAAGCCATGAGCTGAACTCACTTGGGCTCTCTCTCCAGGTGGGGAGGGGCGCGCTGGCCTGTGGGCACATAATTTCTTCCATGCCGCATGCCCAAGCATTCTGTTTGGCCTTTGAAACACAATGAAAACCAAACACCATGTGTTTTCTTTCCTTTTTTTTTTTTTTAAAGATTTTATTTAGGGGCGTCTGGGTGGCTCAGTTGGTTAAGCGACTGCCTTCGGCTCAGGTCATGATCCTGGAGACCCGGGATCAAGCCCCACATCGGGCTCCCTGCTCGGCGGGAAGCCTGCTTCTCCCTCTCTCACTCCCCTTGCTTGTGTTCCCTCTCTGGCTGTGTTTCTCTCTGTCAAATAAATAAAATCTTTCAGGTACAAATCCTAGCAGGGCCCCGGGAATGTGTGTGCGCCGTACGTTGCAAGCTATTTATGTTATGGTACCTTTGAGGATTACAGTTTGAAGCAGTTGATTCAATCCCAAACACCACATCAATCTGGAAACATGACATGCATTTTGCATGCTGTCTGGGTGGGTTCTAAATGGGTCCCCCCCCAAAAGGTGAGGGGAGGTGCAGATCCGAACCCAGAACCGGAATCCCAGAGCCCCTGACTGCATCCGGCATCAGCCGGCACACAGTTTGAGCCAGTGAGCCATCTCAACCGTGAAGATACCGCTGCGTCTTGATCTCTTAGGTACCTTTTGTTCCTTCCCCGAAGAGCAGCGGCTTTGCTGATTTTGGTTCAGTTTGTTTTCCCACTGTTAACATGTGTACATGGAAGTGTTTTTGAAGATGCTTACATTAGTGTCATGTTTTACGGATGATGTATAACAGGAGGTTGTAGGTGAGAATCTTTAGTGCAAAATCTCTTGCTCCCGGAAACGAAGAAAGTGCCTGGTCGTCACACGGAGCTATGGTAATTGATCCCACCACAGGCAAATTGTATCTCTTGCATTTCACCTTTGTCTTGGCACCGAGAGTATTAGTAATTATTCTGATTAGAATGATGGCCTGCATTTTTAAAGTGTGTAATTTGCACTTTTTAAAGTCACTGTTCAGCCTCTGTGATAATGTCATTTTTGCAGAGTTCTGCTGATCCTACAGACACTGGAAAAGTCCAAGTGAAGAAACGGGAGTCTCTGCTTGTGGGTGGAAAGTGTTATCCCCACTTCTGGCATCTTCTGGGATGGTCAGGAGTCTGTGTCTATAAATGATGAATACTTGATTGGGAATGGGTTAGTTTTCCAAATTCTTTTCTTGACTCCTATGGTTAAGAAAGGGAAAAGCAGTACCTCAGAACTCCAAGATTCTGGAATGATCGATTTTTGTAGTCAAGTAAATCTAATCTCAGGTCCAGACCACCCGGCATGGGCAAACCCAGCAAAGCAGATGGCTTTCGTAAATGAGAATTTAGCCCCAACGGGAGAAGCAGACAGCCTGGTTTCCCACTGAGCATTCATGAAACACAGGAGTAGGTAAAAGGGAACTCCAGGATAAAAGGGTTTCATCATCACAGAAGTTTGAGAAGCAGTGGGCCAAACCATTGTAAATCAGGGTTCTTTCCGAACTTGCATTGTGCATCTACAAGAGAGGGATGTTCCGGTCCTGTCCTCCTGGCTCATACCTCCATCCCCGTCTCCCTGGACAAATCCCCATTCTTCATATATGGCCAGAAGGGGCTTTTGGATGATTTGGCATATCGTGCCCCAACTTAAAATCCTCCAATGGCTTCCATCTTGCATTCAGAGTAGACCTTAGCCTGCCTCTCTTGTTCCATTCTCCTTCTTCCCAAAGGCTTCAGCCGCTCTGGCTTCTTCCAGTCTTGGGACTCCTTAAGCCCTTTTCTCCCTCAGGGCCTTTGCACTTGCTGTTCTTACTATTCTTCTGCCTGGAAACTTCTTCCCTCTAACTTCATGGCTGCTTCTCCTTGTCATTCGGTTCTTAAAAACACCTTGTGAGAAGTGCTTTTCCCAAGCACCAGCTCTGCTCTGGCCCCAGCCCCTGTCGCTTTGTATTTGTAATGTAAATATAAATGTAACAACCATTAACATTTATTATTTTCTTTATAACATTCATTGCTTTATTATCTTTCCCTGCCTGGATGGGAATCTCACGAGCACAGATCTGTGGCCTGGTCCGACTCATTCACACTGATCCCTTATATTTAGAACCATGCCTGTGACTTGAAAGACTCTAGAAATACTGGAGTAGCAGCCTGAACGGTGAGCACCACTTTGTTAGAACCACAAGGTGCCAGCCAGGGGCACTCACGGAGATATGCTGTGTACTGAAACTACGTGTAGCCGCTGACCCACGTGAAACCCCCACCACATGGATGTGTTCAGTGTTTGGAGAATGGATTAGAATCTGAGGGTTCAGAGCCACAGCTGTTCTGAAAGTCTCCACCCCAAATCTGGGGTCTCGGGGGTATGCGAGTCTCGTGCCCCTTTAGTCCGTCACCTGGTGTTGATTGTGAGTGTCCCATCCTGCTGTTTGTCGGCAGACCGAGTCCTTTCTGGGTGACAGGGCTCATGTGGTTCCTGTCTCTAGGCTATCGCTCCCCCCTTTTGCTGCTCCCAGGCCTGTTAGCGTTAGCTCTCATTTCACCTACATGGGTTTGGGAACATGTGTCCTTGAGAGGGAGTACTGGTCAAGCCGAGCAGACACGGGGACGCTGCCCAAACATGAGTAACCAGTCTTCCCGAACGGCTGTATCACCAGGCCTGGAAATTCTTCCAGTCCAAGGCCTCCCCTGTGGCCAAGGTGCTGTGTCAGCAGGGTTGATGGGGACGGCTCCAGTGGGGTGGGAGTCCTAGGATTCTCCACCACAGAGGGGGCATCCAATGATGGCTACTTCCCCAGCCAAAGCAGGACCCCAGCCCTGCCAGATAACGGGGCCTCGGAGGGTTGGCCTCCCTCCTCATTCAGAGGATGCCAGCCTGCCTCCCAGGCCCCCCTCCCATCCCCCGCACATCTGCCTGGAACCTCTGCCCATCATCCCCGCTCACATCCTCCGTGCTACTCCTTTGGCCTGCTGGTTCCTTCTTCTTCTAGACTTCCAGAGTCATCTTTCACTGGTCAGGGATGGCTGGTCTTGTCCTTTCTCCTCGTTTCTTACCTCCAGTGCCAACTTCCCTAGCTTCTGGGGGCCATTCCCTCATCCATCTCTCTGAGCTCAGCTGAGCCCCACATGGCAGCCAGAGAAGGTGTGGTGGGTTATGGCTAAAGTCAGACTGTATTGCTCATCTACAGAAGGGAATTTTGTAGTCACACTCTCTAGATGCCTGATTTAAAAAAAAAAAAAATGTTTACAACCACTAGGCTATAAAACAGGAACGTGGGAGCGCCCGTGCATCCATGAAGGAGACCCAGGGTGTCTCTACGGCATGAGAGACTTTCTTTTAGCTTGTGAGGAATATCAGTGATGCCAGTGTTGGTGGTCCGGAAGCCGTGCCAGGAGGAAGCAGGAAATGTGAGCCGTGAACGTCCTTATTTATGGACGGAAGATCTTTTAGGACAGTCGCTGGGGCCAGGTGAAGGGCGAAGGACTTCAGAAACACGTGTGCTTACCTGTGGTGTTGGCTTGCTCTCTGCGGGCTTGGGGAGCTCTGGGACATTGGGCTCAGCTCAGACAGATGCCTATAAATGGCGTCTTTGAGAGGGCTCTGGTGGGCAATGAGAGGTGGGCTGCAGGGTCTTGGTGGGAGGTGGCTCCGGCTTGAGGGAGTGTCTGCCACTAGGGGGCACCCGTCAGGCACTGGAGACTTTCAGATAAAGGAACTCCCCCACCTCCCAACCCCCCAACCTGCCAAATTTGAATTCCCAATAATAAATTGCCAACCACCATGATGGAGAGTCTGTGCAACAAACAGGAGACTTGGCCTTTCGAGAACCGGAATCCTAGGACAACAGGAAAGAGATTCTTGAATGTGTTTAAAATATTTAGGAGTGGTTGAGTCTGGATCACTACTCTTTTTGTATGTTTGAAACCAATTAGGACACTTTTTTCTTTTATTGAGAGAGAGAGAGAGAGAGAGAGAGAGAGAGACAGGGAGAGAGAGCAAGCAAGCGGGGATGGAGAACCAGAGGGAGAAGCAGACTCCCCACTGGGCAGGTTCCTCCATCCCAGGACTCCAAGATCACGACCTGAGCTTCAGCAGATGCTTAACTGGCTGAGCCACTCAGGTACCCCCCCAGTTAGGACATTTAAAAAGGAGACTTGAAGAAGGGAGGCAGTCTACAGAGTACATGAAAAAAATGACAAGAATTTTAAGTAGAAATTAGATCCTACACCTGCTGACACTCACCCCTTTCATTCTGGCCTGTTTTTCTTGGTAATCCAAGTTGTAGAAAGGCAGTTGGTAATGCGCTAGTAATCAGCGCTACGTGATCGTCTTTATTGAAAACTCCAAAAACAACATGGAGTCTGTTTCATCAGGCAAAAATATGAGAACTTATTTCTCAGGGATAGACAGAACACGTGTGAATTTCCATTTGCTCATCTAGAAGAAAGTAAATGGGTATGTATGATTTCATATTCATTTCTTCTACTCTGTGACAGCCAGACACTTAATTTCCCTGGAATGCTGTCCATAAACAGAAATTGCTTGTTGCCATGGATTTCCACTCTTGTTTTTTTTTTTTTTCGTTGCTTTTTCCAAGACTTGAGCAAAGCCAGTCTAGCTGAGAAAATAAGTGAGTTATTTTTAGTTTTTTGAATGGTTTTTCATGAACTTTTTCCTTCCTTGGGTCCAAGGCCCCACTGGCCCATCAAAGACATTTTAATATTAAGATTGGTAAAGGAAAGGGGGCTTTGCTGGGCCACATTCCTGCATGTCTCTTCCTTACCACTTCGAACTCTGGGCACTCCCAAGAGACAGGAAGCCGTTGCTGTCATTTATTATGTCCTTGTAAGGAACACATTGCTTTCCAGACATCCCAAAGGTACTTGAGATATTTAAACAGAGACTTCTGGGTTCTCCTCTTCATTGGAAAGGGAGGCCCACCAGAGCCGGGGCCCTGTGGTCCTCCCCAGGCACTCTTCCTGCCATTTCAGTTCTAGTTCTCAGTACATCCAGATGGAAGGAGTCATGAAAAGACAGGGAGGACACCTTAAATGCGTATTTCTAAGTGAAAGAAGACAAGCTAAAAAGGTTACATACTGTGTGATTCCACCTAGATCACCTGGAAAGGGCAGAGAAAGTGAGATGAGTGATTTTGGCAGGGCCAGGGAGGACCAGGGGGAAGGAAGGGATGAGTAGGTAGAGAGCACAAGGGTTTTAGGGCCCTGAAACTATTCTGTGTGAAACTGTCATGATGACTAAGTGTGAAAACCCATAGAATAATGTACAGCACAAAGAATGAAGCCTAATGCATAGTATGTAGCTTTTAATTAACATTAGTGTATCAATATCGGCTCACTGGTTGTACAAATGTATGTCAGTGATGCAAGACGTGAATAATGGAGGAAATTGTGTGGGAGTAAGGGAACCGATGTGAACGCTCAGTACTTTCTCCTTAATTTTTCTGTAAAGCAAAAATTGCTCTAAAAATGAAGCTTATAAAAAGAAGAAGACTCTTAAGGACCAAGGATCTCCCAGAGTTCGCCTTGTCGCTGAAGTCCAAGGTAATTTTGGAACATTTCCAGGGGACGCCAGCAGCAAGCGGAGCGTGGAGTAGATATTCTGGCATGCTTGCCAAACCCACTGCAAGCTCCGGTGATACAGAATATAGATTTTCTATCAATCCATCTGCCTGGCAGGACATTTGACCAGTCTAAAGTCCTGACGAGTGTGGCCTGTCTTGAGTCCTGTCCTTAGTGTTGAACCTGATGCCCGGGGTGGAGGCAGCTCTCATCCTGTCCCTGACCTCAGACGGTCGTGATCCTGAGAGGTGCGTGTCCTTAGAAGCCTTGCTGGACCCCCCTCTTTCTCCCA